>CM021783.1:9743152-9763221 GCA_011076525.1 Nettapus auritus
GGGCCTTTCATTGTAAAGGATTCCCTCTCCCTCTGGCTGGGGGCTGTTCTGCTCCGTGGCAGCGCCTCTCGCAGACTAATTGCTGATTTGTTCTCCTTATGATGATAGAGCTCGTGTCACCGCGAAACAGAACGTGAGGATAAAGTCTTTAAAGTGGCTGTGCAGCCGGGAAGCCAATCTCCAGTCCCTTCTGGTTAAAAATAAATAAATAAAAACCAGAGGTATTGGGGGGGGGTGGTATTATTTGTGTCCCTTAATGGCTGGAAAACCCGGTTAACCCGGCTGTTGGACCTCTGTCCTCCTCCTCTCCCAAATCCTTAGAACTGTGGCAGCGGGGCGACATGGGGGTGACACGGGGGTGACATGGGGGTGACATGGGGGTGACACGGGGGTGACATGGGGGTGACACAGGAGTCCCCGGTGTCCCCTGCCTGGCACACGGACCCGGGGTGAAGCTCGCTGCAGCCTGAGGGCAGCAGGGAGAAGGAGGCTGAGGGAAAAGCGCTCGCGGAGAAGCTGCTTGGGGGGAAGAAGGTGCCGTTAAAAAAGAAACAGGCGAAGCCATGGCTGCGGCCCCTTCCCCAGATGCAATCCCACTCCTGTAATTTCTGGGGGAATTGGTTCATCTTGGGTGCAGATATATTTGTGTCAAGGTGCAGCTGCACAGATAGCCTGACTCTATGCATAGTAAGAGGCTTTCAGAGAAAGAGGTTATGCCCAGAGCAAGGCCTTATCAGAGCAAGCTGCCTGCCATTTATCTGGTTCCCTATCAAATATGAAAACAGGCCTCAATCTGCTGCTTCTATTTTCCTTGTGAAGGCTACGGGTGGAATAATAATTCGGCCCGCTTTTTTTGTTTCCAGCACTAACCTTCCGCCCGGCTCCGCTCTCCCAACTTCCCCGCGCGGCCCCGACGCCTTCACGTCTGTGGGCGCAGGACACCGCATGAAAACTGAGCCGGCTCCGAGGCCCCGCGAGAGGAACCTGCACCCCGGAGGGCTGGCTGTGCCTCGGGACGCCTGCTGGTTTGCTGCTGCCACCCACGTTCCTCGGTGCCCACATCCCTCACGCCTTCCCCGTGGGCTCCCGCCGCCCGCCACGTCCCGTGCTGCTGAGCGCCAGCGGTCCTGAGGGCTCGGCGTGGTGCTGGGGGCACCGGGGGAAAGCCGGCGTGGAGAAAATCCTCCCCGCGAACATCCAGCCCCTGCCCTCCCCGCCGCAGCAGCGAGGGCTGCAAAGCCACCGCTTACGTTTCTAATTCCATATCTGTGTCTAACTGCTGATGCTAAACGGCGATCCCACAGCTTCTGAGGGCAATGCGATCCACATGTTAATATTTTAAGCCAGCCACTAATATTTTTATGTGGGAAATCGAGATTTTCTACGGTTGCTGGATGAGCAGGGCATTTCTCCACGCTGGAGTTAGGAAAACTCTAGCTCGGGAAAACATTATTTTACATATTTGGTGTTTCTCCGGGCTCGCCCCGTGTTCTCGGGAGGTCACCACCGGCCCTGTGCCACCTCCGGGCTGCACCGGGGACCCTGGCCCGGCAGAGCCGCTCCCTGCTCGTGCAGCTCCTCTCCCCCGAGCATCCCGAGGCATTTCACCGGGGCATCAGGCCCTGCGGTGCTGCTTACGTATTCACGTCCAGGACGCTTCATTTTCCTAAATGCCTGAGAGCAGAAACCCGTGGACGGGGCTCGGGCCCCCTTCACCGGCCGGTTACACGGCGGGCAGCAGCCTGGCCACCACCTGAGCTCTCCGCCGGAGGAGCAGACAGCCCATCTGCTGCAGCGGCTCTCCCCGGGGGCTGCCCATAAATCACCTCCACGGGCAGCTGTCGTGGTCCGGAGCGCGGGGCAGCGCCGCGGCCGGGGTCACGGGCAGCCGTAAATCGGACCCGAAAGGCGCGGAGAGCCGAGCGATCAGCAGGCACGCTTGTGCACGCACACGCACGCTCGCCTCCCCCTGCCCCGTGCCCCTCGGGCAGCGTCGGTCCTTCAGCATCTCGCTTGGTTTTTCCCTCCCTGTTCCTCGATGGTCGGGGTCCGGTGCAGGTTTAACGTTGGAAGGTTGTTTCTGCTTGGATGCACGTCCGAAACGTGGCAGCACGGAAAGCTGGCACACCTGGTGGGCATGGAGCTGGACGGAGGGGAAACTCCAAGGGGTTTTTCCCCAGTTACGCTTAGAGATTTTTTTCTCAGAAGTTCAGCTTGAAATGAAACAAAGGCTGTGGCTGCTCAATAAGCCTCAGCTCGGGGTTCTGGGAGAGGGGAGAGACCGAGCCCACTCCCTTCGTGCCGTTTCATCTCCGTATCGTCCTCCCTTCGCTTTGTCCTCGGGCATGAATTTTAGAGTTAAAATGAATTTTATTTTAGAATGAAAACTTGGGGAAACATTCTCCAGATCAGTGGCCTCTTTCTGCTGCTAAAAAATTGCAGGCGTTCTTGGGGTTTCAGCAGATGAGAGATGAAGGCGGATAAATACTGAGCCAGATGCATCCCGGGCTGTTCCCAGAAGCTGACCGTGCCTCTCGCACGCACGGGCTCTAACGAGCACTCCGAGATTTTGACCCGCCGGTATGGATTACTGTGAGAGAACCTGCCAGGCCCACATCATTGTTTAAGACAAGGCCGTGATGCAAATTGGCAGGCAAAGAAGTGAGCAGTCAATACAGATTAGAATTAAGTCTCTCCTCTTGTCCGCAGCCACGGGCCCCGCATTGATCGCGCTGCGAGCGCCGCAGACCTGGGCTTTGCCAAAAGTGGCGGGGAGCCGGGCAGGCGCCGTGCCCTTCGTTCCCGTCCTCGTCCCGGCCTCAGCATCCACAGGACGCCCACCGAGCGGCTGCGGTTTGTTGCACAGAGGCACCCCCAGGGTGGCAGGAGAGGGGCGAGAGCCGTGATGGAGAGCGCCCGGTCCTGGGAGAAGCCGGCCCCGGGGAGAAGCGAGTTCCCTGAAACTGCTTGTGAGTGATGAGAGCGGTCGTAAAAAATCTAAGCCTGCTCCTTGTGATTCGTCTCGGGGAAGGAAAGGATTTTTGTTGGGTCACTTGGTTCCGATGAGCAGCTTGGCTGTGACTCCAGCAGCAGTTCAGCACCTGGCCGCGGTGCCAGCCAAATGCATCAGGACACGCCGAGAACAAAGCAGCGCCTCTGCTGCCACCCTGAACAAACTCGGCCGGTGCTCGGTGTCCCCGAGATCCCAGCTGGGGAGCTAGACGGAGGGGTCATCGAAAAGGGAAAAATCTCAGCAAAGGTCGTATTTGTTTTGCGGGGAGGCTGATGGGGGTAATGATTTCTTGTTTGGTTTCCGTGGCGGATCCGCGGTGTCTCGTAACGCCGCGATAGCAGATGTCCTCGCGCTGCTGACCTGCACCACAAATGCAAATTCCTCTATCAGCCGGGACCCAGAGCCGCAAACCCCGGCCCTCACTGACCTCCCAGCCCCACCGCTCGCTCCCTTGACCTCTGCTGCGTTTTCCTCTCAAAATAATTTATTTGATAGAGGCTGCAAGAAATAATCTTTTTTTTTTCCCATTTGCGTTCTCACGCAAACGAGGTCCCGCTAACTTTTATTTTCTTTATTTCCCGATTGTCATGCAAAGCCCATGACTCTGCGCTCTGTCTCCTCCGACTTCCTCCTTCTCCCCGAGGCAATTCCCCCTGCTTGTGGCCAAGGTAAGGCGAGTGGCGGCCGCGGGTGGGACGGGTCTGGGCCAAGGCCCCGCACCCTCCTCGTGCCCACGGGAGCGCTGGGCACAGCGGGGCTGGAGAGGCCACGGGGAGGGACAGACGTCTGTGGGGGCACAGGGCCAGCTCTGGCTTGGTCTGGCAGTGACAGAAGGCTCCAGAGCCGGGCTCTGTGAAACATCTGGGCCTAAAACAGCGGGGACGAGGGGTTTGGGCGCCCGAACGGGCTGCCAAAGAGCCTCGGCCCCTGCTCGGAGGTTTGCAAGTGCAAGAGCTGAGCAGCTTTACAACATGCACGTGCCACTGAAAGGTTTGGGGATGGAAACGGAGAACACTGCATCACCGCTCCTCTCCTGTTCCACAAAGCACTCGGCGTCTTTTCACCGTTCTCCCCGCCACACCGCTGCTGCTCGGGGCCGTGCTGCGGGGTCTCGCTGGGCTCCTCGCTGCAGACGTTCCCGGCCGTTTCCCACTCACACCCTGTGCGAGCGACCTACCTGGGCACGGCCAGGAGCAGCTGCAGGTGACAAAGGACGGCAGCGAGCGGCATTGTGCGCGAAACCCGCGGCTGGGGCAGGAGAGCCGCGGCAGCGCCGCAGCCTTTGTTCGCTGCCTCCCCTCTCCCAGGCGAGCCTTTGCATTTTTATGTCGGCGCCTTTCTTTGCATTGACCGGAGTTTATCACATATCTCTGGTTGGGATCCTGCCTAGCTTAGCATAAGACAAAAATGGGAAAAAAAAAAAAAAAAAAATCGGCTGAATAATAGGACGGATTTGTAGCAGCTGAGGATTTGCATTCAAATGTTCGCCAGCCTCCTCTGAGCTCGAGTTTTATCATGTCTTTACAGCCAACAGCTTGTTTATGAATAAAAAATGTGGCATGAAACCAGAGGAGTGAGTTGTCTTTGTTTTGTCAAGTGTGCGGAGACAAAATGCTGGCTTCTCACAAGTCTTCACTTCATACAAGTCTTCTGGGACGGGGGCAGCTGGCCGGGGCCGCTACCTGCGCGTTGCCATGGCCGGGGCACCTCGCGCCCTGCATATGCATGAGCCCCGCGGACCTGAGAGCGATGCGGCCCCGCTTTGACAGGCAGCCACTTTATTAACTCATTAAGCTCATCTTGTTCCTTTAAACGCAGTATAATTGCAAATAAAGCTGTCACACTTTGTTTGCAGTTATATAATTTAGCTAAGTGCCGCGGCGACCCGGGCTGCGAGGACGGGGCCGCCGCGGTGCCGGCTCGAGGCCCCGGGCGCGTCTCTGCCGGTTCGGTGGCACGTCGCTGCGTGGCTCTGGGGTAACCAGGTCGGCTCGGCTGCACCGGTGCAACAACCAGCCCTCGTCCCTTCGCCGCCGGCGTCGAACGGGGAGAAAACACGAGGACACGCGGCTGTGCCGTGGGTTTGCCACGTCTGGGTGCTGGCAGCGTGGCTGTGCCGCCTGCCTGCCTGCATCGCTTTGGTTGCGACCAGAGAAGCACCTGCACCACGTTCAGGTAAATCAGGGGTGCTTTTGCATCTCCGTGTATTGTCTCGAGAACCACCCCGGCCCTGCCTTGGGGCAGCACAGGGAGCGGGGCCGGTAGCAGCCCGGGCAGTGCGGGCATGGCACGGGGAGGGCGGCGAGCTGGACCCCGGCACGCAACACGGGGAGAGAAGCAAAAAGTTGGCAGCCTTCAGGGACGGGGGAAAGGGAGGCCCAGCGTGTCAGGCACGGCTCTTGGAGTGGCTCTTTAAAAGTCCTAGCAAGGAAAACAATGGGCTGCATTAATTTTCCTGCTTTTGCAGAAACTCCTCTAAGGCCGTGTCCTAGATTTAGCGCAGGGTCTGATAAGGCGCAGAGAGATAAGTCCCAGATTGTACCGCTGTGCCCAACAGACTGGTTACATCGTGCTTGATGACACTTCAGCCCCGTTGTCATGACCCCATATAATCCGGCATCCTGGACCATCTGACACACATTTACACTTAACATTTTGTTAGAGACTCTATAAATGAGATCTCTTTGACCTTCAATCCTTGGCTAATTGCTAGTTTCATGTACAAGACTAGCCTAATTTTATGTGATAATTACCTGAAAGTGGCAATACATATGGCGTGGCATGTTTGAAATGTCAGAACTGGAAAAATATCAAGTGGTCGGAGTCTTAGGCAAATGGAGGGAGTGGAAGGGTCAGAACAATATACTTTACTGCTCAAATGATGAAGAGAGACCGTATATCACTATAAACCCCAGTAAACAGTACACATCTGTAATAAATCCCGTGCATAATGTTTGCTGAAGGGGGCTGCGTCCATGTGGAGCTGGATGCTAAGGCGGTCGTAAAACAAAAAGAGATCTTGAATTGGCGAGCGGTTAAGCCGTTCGCTCAGCGTCCTTCTCTTCCAAGCCATCCTCACTCCCTCTGCTTCCCGGAGCTCCTGCCCTTCCCCAGCCACGTCGGCACCAACCCAACGTCCCCGGTGGCGCGTGGGGCAGCCCCAAAGCCCCCCGGGAGCAAAACCTCTCCGGGCTCTGCCCCTGCGGTGTCGTACCCGGCCGGTGGCACGTGGGGAGGGGACGGGAATGGGATGGGGGAGCACCGGGGAGGGGACGGGAGCGGGACGGGGATGGGGGAGCACCGGGGAGGGGACGGGAGCGGGACGGGGATGGGGGAGCAGCGCCGGTGTCCCCAGCAGGCCGGGTGTCCCCGCGTCCTCCCGCTGCCAGCCGCCTTCAGCGCGAGTCTGACGGCGCCGCTTGTTTGCTTACCGGGGTGTAACCACCCAACAGCGTCGCATCCTGTATTTGGATTTAATTAATTGGTTAATAAGATTATAATTAATGAAAATAAATTAAAATCACCCCGGTAATTAATTCACTGTAAACATTATTGACAACGCTTCCTAAATACAGTATGCTCAGATTCGCAGCCCTGGTTAGGAACACCGAGTTGTGGGACCGGCGTAATTAGAGGTGGGACGGAGCAATTGGATTATCGAGCGCATCTTCGCACAGGGGCCGGCTCCGCGTCCGCGTGTGTTTGTATGTTGTTGGGTTTTTTAGCTTCTCAGCTTCCTGGTACTGCATTAAATGCGTCCGCGATGCTCCCTCCAATGGATGTTCTTGCTGAACTCATGAAAAATATTCCTCCTGGTTCTCAGAAGTCCCCTCTGACTGCGGGGGTCTGAAATTCCACGGCCTGTTTTTGGGCTCCCAGTCGTGTTTTTCCCAGTGGCTCGGTGCTGGCGCTGCTCCGTGGCCCGGCGGGGATGGGTTTTGAGCACTGGGCGGAGGAAGGGCTCATTTTTCAGACTGTCTTCTCCCTCGCTTTCAACCAGTGAAAACTCTTGCTGGAAAAGGGCCTCGAACACTTTGTTTTAATTACAGTCCCCAAATCATAGGCTTGGTGTGCAATTAGAGGCAGAGCTAATTGTGGACGGGGCAGGAGCCCCCATCCTGCATTTGCATCGGGGACGCACAGCCGAACCCTGCTCGCCCTGTCCCTGTCCCTCGCACCCCTCCACCAGAGCCAAGCAGCCAAATTCAAGGCATTCACAGCGCGTCCTTCCCTGCGATGCCTCAGCCCCAGCCTCTGTTTTCTCAGCGTAAAAAGCTAATCCTTTTAGAAACATGCAAATGGAGAAGCAGCCCCGCTGTCAGCCCGAATCAGGTCTCCTCCCAGGTGTTCGTTAAGATTAAGCGCTTTTCTTCTCCGTCCTTCTCCGCAGACTGATCAGCGGTTGTCTGACCAGATAATGGAACGGTAAACAGCAGAGTAAACAGGTTGTTAATAACCTGAGTGCAAAACCTTCACGGAAACGAGAGGGATTTGAACTTCGGGCTCTTGTGACCGGCTCGTCCATGTCCGGGTGCCCCTGGGTTGCTCGGCTCTGCTGATTGTAAGAGCAAACAGACGGACACCGTCCTCCTAGCATTAACTTGGACCCAGGCTTGGATGCTGCCACCTCAGCCCACCGGTGGTCTCTGCATGGCGGAGGTAGGGCCGGAAAGCACCAACCCTTTAGGAAAACACCCTTATCAGGTGCTCTTACTTCTGTTTGCTCCTAATTAGCACACAGCAGCCTCCGCACCCCGGGGCCCTGCGCTCGCCCCAGGCACCGGCGCTTCCCCAACCCCGATCGTGCTGGCACCCGCGCCCCGGGGGAGCTCCGCGTGGTGCAGGGCACATTTGTCCACACCACGCTGCTGCTGCTGCCGTTGCTGCTTGACCCCCTTCCGCAGCCTGCAGCCTCCCAGCAGCGTGGCAGGAGGCAGAGCAAGGCCCGAAGCCGCCCCACGAGGCGGCCCAGGTGCCTCCTGCCGCTCGCCTCCTCTGCCCCGCTCGGAGCGCGCGTCGTGCTTTGTGCTGACGTGGTGCAACGCGGAGAGTTGTACTTTCCAAGTAGCTGGCAACCCTTAATCAATGTTAATTGGCTCTAATTAGCATATGTTAATTAATGATATTTACTACAAATTAAAGGTATGAGTGCTCCCAGAGGGTTTCCTGTTCATCCAATTAGTGCCAATTAGTTGCAATTAACACGTGTAAATGAGATGCCATTGAACCCAAAACAAACAGCACGTAGCCTGCCGCACTCGCTCGCAGTTGAACTTGGGCTCGTTGTGCCAAGGGGAGGGGGAGAAGGGCTGCAGAGGGCTTTTAAATAACCGCGAGGTCTCTAACATCTATTTAAGCGGGCTCATTATGGCTTATTTTGTCTCTCACTCTGGGCCAGCAAGTCGAAGGAACGCTGATCTCAGTAAAAGCCCTCGACAAAATAAATGGGATGTGTTTTCCCGTCTTGCTGGACTGTGAAAAGGACACCGCGATGTTCCAAGACTGCCAGGCTGGTGTTTGCACCCGGTCCTCTCCTCGTGTTCGGCTGGGGATGGGAGGATGCAGCCCCCAAATCGAGCTCCTTCAGCGCCTACGGGGAGCGACGAGGGACCCCAGCCTGCCCCAGGTGGGTCACATCCTGCTTCTGGCCCCAAGGACATCCGGGCTGCCCCCATCTCATCAGGCACGGGAGCAGCCCAGGACACCAAGCGCCTGATCTGATTCCCGGTGCCCCCTTGGTGTTGTGTTTTCCCAGCCCATCGTTAGCACCATCAACACAAAGCATGCTTTGGGTGCTTCTCTGCTCCTGTGCTGGCCCGGAGGGAAGCACATCCACAAAAGTTTCTGGCCCCCGGCTTGGAATGCGCACGCAATCTAGCAGGCAGCAGAACGAATTGTCATAATTGTGTTTAATTAAAAAGCGTAAATGGATTATCTTCAGGTAAGGATGATTTATTTAACTCATCAGTCTGATAGTCTGGAGATAGAAATCATCTGGGGCACGGGGGGAGTTCCTTTCCCCACCAGCCCCAAGGTGTGCCGGGATCGTAGCAAACTCAGCTGCTGCAGCCGCCCCTGCGGCACGGGGAGCACGGCTCGGACGCTGAGCCCAGGGCCAGGCATGCAGCACTCGGCCACCAAACGAGCCTAATTAATTGGCCATCTGCTTGAAAAGCCAAGGACTGGGTGGCACTGGAGTGTGACTGCCGTGCTGTGAGCCTCCAAAATGCCTCCTGAAGTTGGGTGCTCTGAGTTGCGGTGTCCGGCTCGGACATCCCAGCTTGCGTTTGTTTTTGTCTCCTGGCTTGCATTGGTTCTGTCTAAGTGCTCGCTGGTTCTGGGCGAGGGAGGTGCTTTGTGGCAGAGCCTCCAGCTGCGGGGCTGCTCACGGCCAAGGGCTGGCAAGGGGAAAAGCCGAAGGGAAGGTGTCGGTGTGCCCAAAAACGGGTCCCTGTGCCTCTGCTCAGCTAACCGCAGGCCTGGCCCCTTGTTGTGCTTACGTGTTTGGGGAATTATTTGAAGCCGTTACAACGAGAGCTGGGGAGTAAGGCACCTGTGGTGTTTTCTGTTATTCCAAAGAAAATTCTTCTTGTGTTTAATAGGTGATGTTTAATAAAAATGAAAATGAGCTTATCCTGAGCAGGCATGCACGCCAAAAGCTGGCATTTAAATTAGAAATTATGATTTAATAACTTGTCAAGAAACTCACCAATGTAGCAGCGTGATAATTATTGAAAGGAAGCTTCATAAATAGCAGAACCCCGCGATCTGTTACGAGAACCGTGCTGGCAGACCCCACTGATCCCTGCGCGGCGCTGGGCTGCGGACCCCGGCGTGTCCGGAACGTCGCGCCCTGTGTCTGGGGGCTTCCAGGGAGCCAGGGGCTGCGGCCACGGGCAGGGAGAGCTCCGGGGCTGGGACATCCACGTGCTTCGTCCCCTGGCTTTGTGCAGCTCGGCGAGGTGGCAGCGGGCGGCTGGATGCGAGCGGAGCCTTTGGTAGCGGCGCTGCCACAGCTCGTGGGGATGACAAATCGTAGCGGAGCCGAGGGAACGCTTTCCAAATAGAGGGGCTGGCACATGGGGAGAAGCTCGGCCGAAGCACGTGCTGCGGGCAGCAGAGCAGCAGGGGCTTGTCGGGGGTGGGATGTGACAGACGGGGCCGCGGGGAGGTTGGCGCCGGCCCTGGGATGTGGCTGGGCCCAGCTCTGCCGCTGGGGTGGGACAGCTCCAGCTGTCACGTTGGAGACCCCTTGGAACAGCACCAGGCTGTGCCCAACCTTCCCTGCGGGAAACCTGCGGAAATTCCCCCTTCCAGCCTCGTAGGGTCGGCTCTGCTGCCCCGTACCCTCGCATCCCCTCCGGACCCTGGCCTAGGGAGCGGTAGGAGAGATTCCTTGCTAGGAAAAATGATCCTTGGTGGGGCCTTGTTATTAGAATCATGTCCCATCTCTTAATTTAAACAAGATGTTCGCGTAAGGACTGTTTAATATATATTTTAAATTACAATCTTGACTTTCTGTTGGTTGATTGCGGCATATGACTCTCAGTTGGAAGGCCATTATTTCTGCTATGATTTACAAAGCAGTTAAGGCGAAATCAATGTAATAAATATCGAGGCGTTGTAATAGATAACCCCGTGTATTTAAATGAGGCAGGCTGCTTGGCACAACATTTGGTTAGCGGGATGGCGTGAAA
The DNA here is from genome assembly GCA_011076525.1 of Nettapus auritus. Lineage (NCBI taxonomy): Eukaryota > Metazoa > Chordata > Aves > Anseriformes > Anatidae > Nettapus > Nettapus auritus. Next base: position 9,753,863 of record CM021783.1, read on the forward strand.
AACCCGGACAAAAGCAACTGGCAGGCTCGGGTTTCTGGCTCGCCCCCCACCAGGCAGGGGCTGCCCGGCATGCGTCCCCGCTCCACGAGGATTCCCAAAAATCAGCAATATTTCGGTTCTCTGTCACCGCTTCCAACCGGGAGGCGTGCCGGGGTCCCATCGGATGCACTGGGAACTCCAGCCCGTGCCCCCGCTTCAGCTCACCGGTTGCGGTGCGCCAGCACGCGCTGTGCCGTGATAAAACGGGCCCTAAAAGACTTGTTAAACCCCGACCGCTGGCACGCGACTGCCAGAGCCCCGCGTTTATAGCGGAGCCCTGCCGTAAACGCCGGCAGCGGCCGTGGCACCCGTCCGGATCCGCTGCACGGGGGGAGGCCGAGGAAAACCACGGGAGGGAGACGAGGTTCAGGGACAGCCCCTGCGCTGCTCCGTGCAGAAAAGCAAGAACATAAAGAACGTAAGGACAAAAAAGGTCTTGGACAAGCTGAGAGGCCTTCCTTCCCAGAGAAGGCGTTACGGATGGGGTTAGCTTGGTCAGCTCGTAGAATTTAAACATTTTTCTATTTATTTGGAAAGGATCGGGGGGAAAAAAGGGCATCGGTTACTGCTCCGTGTTGAGATGCGCTTCACCCCTCTGTCCCACCGCCGCTCCTCCTCCCGTGCCGTCAGGGGAAACTCTCGGGGATGAGCTGAGGGAGGGAAGAAAAATAACAAACTATGAAAGTGATGGGGAAAAATTGCTCTCCTGTTCCCTCTAAAACAAGAAAATGTCAAGGAAAAACTTTCATACAGATTTTTTCCAGTATTTTTCAGTGAAAAATATGTTTCCTCGGAGAAATTTCAGGTCATTCCACGCCTAAGTAGTGCGTCTGCTTATTATTCTGCCTGGTGCTCCACGATTTTATTTTTTTTTAAGCGAAAACAACTTGGGAGAGAGAGAAAATCTCTCTGACACTAAAATCAAATAGGTGTGCTTGAAAGTAATTGGACTGGGCCAGGCAAAAAAAAAAGGAAAGCCTGGTCGATAACTTTGAATTACCCGGTGGGCACCGTGCTGCGCCGGGGGGCTTGGGCAATGGGGCAGCGTCCCCGGGCTGAGCGCCGCTGGCGGAGGCATCGTCCCCTCCTCCCCAGGACGGCAGCTCAGGGAACGTGGGGCTGGCAGCCAAGGAGCTGAGGCACCTGGATGAATTCAAAATCCTTATCCAAAGGAAAAAGCTTTTCATTTCTATTTTTGCTTATTTTTGCTCTTTTTTTTTTCAGTGAGGCACCGCGCCTTTGTTCCCCAAAGGAGCCCCCTCCTGGGGCTGGGCGCACCGGAGGGGACCCGTTTCGGGTCTTCCCCCCTCTCCATTTCGGCTGCTGCGGCCCCGGAGTGGGGCAGTTTGGTGCTCAGGGCAGGCTGCCACATCTGTCACCTCCCGTCCCCATCAAACGGGGGCACGGAGCAAGGTTAAGCTCGGGTCAGCCCTGCCGGTCACACGTTGCTGGGCAGGGGCTGGGGACAGGCCGGTGGGACACGGAGCAGGCTGGTCCCTGTGCTCGTGCCAGCCCCCGGGGTGTCCTCTGCCCGCATCAGGCTTGCAGCGTGCTGATGAACCTCGTGTTAATTGGGGTGCCGAGAGGCTCGTGACCTGAAACACGAGCCGCTGTTACTTGTGCTGGTGCAGAACTACTGCTCCGTGCGATGGGTGGGCAAAATGTAAGTAACATTTCATCGGGTCTCGTCTGCTAACATCGCCGCCTGCAGCCAGCGGCCGTGTGCGGTGAGCTCCACGCGGCTCCACCACCCGTGGCCTTGGCTCCTCCAGCCCAGAGCTCCAGGCTTGGACAGGGGGCACAGCTTTTCCTGAAATCCCACAGATTTGGGGCCCGGGCCACAGCCTCGGCCGGGCAGGAGGGATTCTCCATGGTCTTGCTGCAGGGCCAGGAACAGGTGCACGAACACCTCAAGCCTGGAGCCGTCGGGGCTGGTGGAGCTGCCTCTGGCTCTAAAGCCGGGCGGATGTTAGCTGGGATTTGGTGCGTCTCTAGAAGTGGGCTCAACCCTTTGTTTTCACTAAATCTGCGTAAAATCGTGCTTCTGCACCACGCGGCTCTGTGTAAATCCCGCTCCTGATTGCCTCAGTACAAATCAGAAGTAATCCTCGTTTTAACCAAGCGACGTGTATCCGGACACCTCTCCTCGTGCCTGACTCAATCAAGTCTCAGCGCTGCCCCACCTGCTCTGCCCCCTGCCCCCTGCGAGCTCTGGGAGATTCGAGCTGTACCAGGACGGGGAAGGGAGGAAGAGCAGGGGACAGGATGGAGGAGGAGGAGGCTCACTCCCAGGTAAAGTCTTGGTGCTTGAAAACTGGGGAACGCTGAGCTGCAGGGGGCTGGCTCAGCCTCCGCAGGTGCCCAGGTCCCCAGCGTTAATATTCAGCAGCCCCTGCCAACCCCACTCTGCCTCTTCCAAAAGAATAACCATCCGCCTGGTAAACAAACCCGGAAACATACAAAATGCAACGGGATGTCTCATCTACAGAGGCTTTGTGATAAATGAAACAAGGCAACAGCTAAGGAAAAAAAAATTAAAATGTAGAAAATTGACATTTGGAATTGAGCCGGGATGCGCGCTGGAAACGGCACCGTCTTATCGACAAGGGGGGGACCCGCAGCCCTTCCTTAAACCCCGATGATGCAGGCTAATTTATATGCAGTTATTCACGTGTGCAGTAAATTCCAATTATGTTTACAGATGTCTGCTTAACATTTATGGAAAAGGAACCTCAGCATGTCTGAAATATCCTTATAAGGGGCTTGGACGGGGCTATCTTTTTTTTTTTCTTTTACCAACACCAATTTAATTATATTTTGCAGATTCGAAAAAAAAAAATCCAGCTGAGCTCTCTGATAGAAGGTTTAACATCTAATGCATATATTTAGGTTGCCTGGCCATTTCGTAGATGGTTTAACTACGTTTTTTGTTTTCCCGTGGAACTCCAGAGTTTAGGTGATTTTCCAGCCATAAACAAACCGCAACAAATACAGGCAGTGGGGGACGCAGGTTTGCAGATGTCTTCCCATCTCAGGAACTCCTGCGTGTTTCTTCTCCTCATGCTTGCCCGCTGAGCTGCGGCGTGGTGGGGCTGGTGGCCGTAGGGCTGAGCGGTTTGTTCCGGGCTTTACCTCCCTGCACAGAGCCTGCAAAGATGAATTTTCTGGCTGTGACAGTGGTAAGAGAGACGTGTTTTCTGGGGATCTGTCTTTCACAGCCCCCAGGACCACCACTGACACGGAGCGCTCTGAAAGAGGAGGAAGCGAGTGCCCCGTTTCCAGCAGGGCGTCGAGCGAGCAGCACACGTGTTGCGGCTCAAAACCCTGGGAGGCTGTGGAAGCCCTGGGGGGAGCTGGGCCGTGGGATTTCCCCAGGACCAGAGCCTTTGCTGCTCGTCCTCAGGCTGCCGTGCAGGTCCCCGAACGCAGGCTGTCCCCAGCCGTGTCCCTCCACTCGTGCAGGTGCGGCCTCGTGCCGGCTGGCACAGCCTCGTGGTGGCGGTGCTAGCTCTGGAGGAATGGAAACGCTTTTCCCTCTTCATTTCTGAAGCTAAGCAAGTATCCTGTGTGTGAACATACCTGAATTCAAATAGGGGAATGAAAACCACGTCGTTGTTTGGAAATGGACTTTCCCTCCCTGTCTAATATTAATCTGGGGGATTAAAAGCTACGGTAGGAAAGCATCTTTTGGAGCACATTCTCTGTGCTTTGGTTTTAGTGGTGCTTTTTTTTTTTTCAACAGAACTGGCAGCAGAGAACAGACACGGCACTTGGTGTCGGTTCAGGTTGGCCTGGGCGTGTGCAATGCCCCCAGGACCCCACGAAATCCATGCAGAGCTCAGGACGAGGGTGAATGCCCAAGCTCCTTCACAGGCCTGAGGCCATCCTGTGGGGTGCCACGGGCTAGGACAAGGGCAGTGGATTTTGATGGGGAGGGTGCTGGTGGAACAAGTGCTGACCCCGGTAATCCCCTGCCTGGTGCTGCAAGCGTCAATGAGGAATTTGGGTGTGGGAGGACGAGGAGGCCTGCCCTGTGGGGAACTTGCTCGATCCGCGAACGTATGTGGAATAATTGTGCCAGATTTTAAAAATGGGTTTTGTTTATTAGCACGCCCTTAAGGAAATAAATCATACATCATTAGGAGTGATGTCTTCTCACCAGCCATCGTCATTATTATTAGCACACTTATCTAATAGCCCTGCGAGTTTCGTTCTGCCATTTATTCAGGAATCTTACAGACTTTACAAACATCAACTAATTAGAGCAATGACGATTTTATTTCAACAACTAGAAGAGCACATTGCTGGAAGTACTGCGGACTCAATTTCTGGGCCTGGACATCTCAGCACGTTCGGATGTGATGGTTGGGGTCGGATGCCTCGGCCTCTGCTCCTTGCAGCCGTGCTCAGCCGTGGGTGCGGAGACGCGGTGACGGCACGCAGGGACCTGGCCCATCGAAGCAGCGTGGGTGACAAACCCCGTGTCAAGTCGTGAGAGGTCGTCCGTCAGGGGAGCAGCGGGGTCGGGCTGGTTCTGTTCACAGGGCCCCACGCGTGCCTGGTGTGCAAAGCCCAGCTCGTGGCGGTAACACCCGCTGCCAGGAGCTGCACAAACAGCTCAGGTGCCGGACAGGAAAACGGCCGGTTTGGGCCGGGGCATAACAAAGCGGGTGTGAGCAGCCTTTCACACTACATTTTTGCCACTTTGGAATGGAAATGCCACCGTGGGATGGCGCCTGCGGGACAGGCAGTGCGAGACGTCGGGGCCGGGGGTGGATGTCATTTGCCCTGGCAGTAAGGAAGGGAGCAGAAAGTGGTGCAGGAGCTGGGAGAGGCGAGGTGTGCCCGTACCACTGTGGGGTGACCCCACGGAGCTGCTCCCAGCCTGTGCCCCGCTCCCCGTGCCCTTACCTCTCACCAGCCTGGCTGTGCTGTGGGTGACAGACACGAGGAATTAAATTCAGAACAATTTGAGGTTTTCAAAGGGAGTTGATGAACACAGAAACTTGGTTCTTGGCAAGGCTGGGGAGTGGCCGTGCCCCGCGCAAGGGGCTCACCCTGCGGCGTGGCACCAGGACAGCAGAGCGTCCTCGGGCAGGGCCCTCCCGGGAACTGAGCTGTCCCTCAGCTTCTGCTGGAAAAATTAGCTGAAATTAGTGGAATTTCACACGCTAGGACAAATGGCTCTGTTGTTTTGCATCTTGAGGGCTGTATGGTGATGAGTTTCAGAGTAATGGGGCTGTGGCTGTGCGTGCCGTAGCCTTGCTAGTGTTGAGACAAGCTGCCAATGCGCACAGCCGACCTTGGCACATCCCTTCTGGCTGTGCAGAGGGACAGTATCACAGCTTTAAAGTGAGCGTTTTTTATAAAACCATACATTTGGCCACATCTTACCGCAAGGCTCCAGTTTCGTGCCAGTGTAGGAATGAGATGCCCAATTAGGAGTTTGGGTGTCACGAGCGGTGCGGCACTGAGCGGCGTTAACGAGCTCTGTGTGGGGCGTGCGGTGACCTCTCCGATCACCGTAGCCCCTGCCCCTGTCCTGGGGCTGCATGCGGTGGGGCGGGAGGGGGCTCCCCGGGCAGAGCCTCCCCATCCCCTGAGCCTCGAAACGAAGCCTCTCCGAACGCGGCGTGACACAGGGCGTTGTATGGGAACGCGGCATCAAATGACGGAACCTATATATAGAAGAGGATTAATCAGAGGCCGGGACTAAGCAGGCAGATACAAACACCGCCCGGGGCCGGGCTCCTTTCCACCAGCAGCCAGGGGAGCCGGGCTGCGGGGCTCGGGACGGGGACAGGGCTGGGGCTGCTCCTGCCCCCGCCGCAGGTAGGCAGGGGGCAGCGGCGGCGTCCCCGTGTTTAACCGGGATCCCTTTTAGCGATTTGCTCCGTCCCAGCCCTTGCTGGGCAGCCCGAGGCCACCTTCTGCTGGTGGCACCCCCCATCTCCGGCACCGCGGCTGCGGGGACCCGACGCCGGCCCCGGCCCCGAGCGGCGGCAGGAGCGGGGCCGGGAGCCGGGGGGAGCCCCAAGAGCCGGGGGGAGCCCCAAGAGCCGGGGGAGCCCCGGGGCCGGCCGAGCGCGGTGCCCCCGGCGGGCCCCTGCCCCCTCCCGGGGCCGCCCGGTGATGGGGAGCAGGGAGCGACGCGGCCCCGCCGAGCCTGGAGAGACGAGAGCATCCCGGGGTACCGAAACCATTAATTCGCTAATGAGCTCCACCTTGCTTTGCTGGGTTTCTTTTCTCCTTTTTTTTTTTTTTTTTTTTTAATTTTTTAAATTTTCCTTTTTGTTGTTGTTTACCTCGCGGCCGTCCCGCGGCCGTCGCTTGCGGGGAATTTCAGCCGGCCGGCAGCCGACAGAACGGGTGCTGGCAGCGGCCGCAGCGCCCGCCTCGGGCTGCCGAGCCCGCAACTCAACGCGCCGAGGAAACCCCCGGGGTCACGAAGCGGGAGCAGCGCTGCGAGGGGTTTTTTACCTCCACCGAACGGCGCCGGCAGCGCAACGCGGCCGGGGCGGCCCCGGGACCCCCGACTCCGGTCCCCAGCCCCGAGGGGCAGCGCCGGGAGCCGCTGAGCCGCCGCGGCCCTTCGTGCCCGGCCTTCCCTTCTGCCCTTCTTCCCTTCCTTCCCTTCCCTCCTTCCCCTCTCCCCGCCGGGCTGACCACGCGGCAGGATTTACGAGGAGCGCTGTTTTAGCAGAAATCCCCCCGAGCCTCCCCTCAGCCCTAAATCCCCAGCCTGCTCTCCCCGGGAGACCTCATGACACAGAGCATGCCAAAACAGCTTCGTTTTGCCTATGCATTAGCAATCTATTTTACCTTTTTGACATCTCTCACACATAAAACCGTAAGAGAGAAATAAAATATCTGTCTCTGGGCGAAAATAAAGCTTTGCCTCCCTCCTGATCTATAGGATATAAAATAAAGCCATGGCTTTGATAGCGGCTTTTCCTTATACCGGAGTTGCTTTTGCACACACGGAGACAATGAAGATGGATGAGCTGGGACCGGGGCGTCCTCCTGGGGTTTGTTTCACCCTCTTTTTTATAGTCTCCCCCTCCCCGGCCCCGCCACCTCTTTACTTTTCTTTCCTTTCTCTTTTATTCGCCTTTTACCTGCCCTTTCCCAGGCCGGCAGCCCGCACGGTCCCGCTCGGCTGCCGCCCGCCCGCTCCCCGGCACCGGGACCCGCCGGGGCTCGGGACCCATTCCCGGGACCCAGGACCCATTCCCGGGGCTCGGTCCGGCACGGCGGGGCAGGGGGCAGCTCTCCGGGAGGAGCACCCTGGATAGGAGCACCCCTCTTTAGGAGCATCCCTCGGCTGAAACACCTCTGCCGAGCTCCCTGCAGCACACCAGCGGCGGGCTGCCGGCACGGGGCCGTCACACGGCGGTCGGAAGCCGCCCTGCGATGCCTCCGTGCCCGCCTCGCCGCCGCTCCAGCACCGGGCAGAGCCGCCGGGCCCGGCCGCTGCTGCGGGGGCCGCGCCGGGGGTGCCCGAAGCCCCCGCGGGGAGCGGGAGGCCGCAGCCTGGAGTCGCCGGGCTCTCGCTGCCCGTGCCCGGGCGTTTTAAAACGAAGGGAAAAATCAAAATGAAACAAAACCAAAAAAAAGGAGGGGAGGAGGCCGGGTGCCGCCGGGCGGTTCGCCGCTGTCCCCCCCAAAGCCGCCTCCGCCGCTCCCCGCGCCGGCTCCGGGAAGTTTCTCCGCGGCTCCGCTCGGGGGAAATCGCGGCGGGACCCGGGGGGGGGGGACAGGGACCGACCGTAGGGCGCCCCCCGAACGGCCCCGAGATCCCCAACGCCCCCCGGGGCCGGCCCGTTACCGAGCGATGGGGACGGGAACGGCGGCGAGAAAATGCAAGTCCCGACTGGCTGAACGGGACTTTTTTCCTCCGTGTTAGATTTAAAATATAAATATATTTTAATATGTATTCTTTTAATTTCGCCCTTTTTTCTTCCTGGTCGAATGGGGCCAGCTCCGTTCCGAAACGCCCCGGGGCGAATCCCCGAATATAACGGGGGGAAGGAAGCCAAGCGGCCGCCCCGGGGCGAGGGGTCCCCGCCGGCGGGTGCGGGCCCCCTGGGGAGGTTCGGAGCCCCGGGCCCGCTGGAGGCAGCTCCGGTGGTTTCGCCGCTCCGCGGCCCGGGGAGGTCGCAGCGCCCCGGGGGGGGAGAGGGGGACCTCGGGCACCCCGGGGGGCTCGGGCCGGGGGCGGCGGCGAGTGCCCGGAGCTGGAGGGGCCGGGGCCGCCTGGGGAAGGGGGGAGGAAGAAAAAAGAAAAGGCGCTGTGGAAGCAGCCCCGGCGCTTGATGGACAGGAGCCGCTCATCTCCCGTGCCGCGCTCAGCCCCGCACGTCTCCGGGGGCCGCACTCCGAGGGGGAGGTCCCCGGGCAGCAGCGGGCAGCTGGAGCCGGGCAGGGCCGGGGAGCCCCGACGGGGCGCTGAGGGCCGGGGGCACCGCGGGGCAGCCCCGGTCACGGGGAGCCCGGGCCCGGGGCCCGCAACTCCGCTCCCCCCCGGGCCACGCCGGGGCTGCGGGCAGGGCACGGGGCCGCAGCTCCGCTCCCGGCAGCGGGCGGCGATTCCCTGGCTTCGGTTTCCGCCCGGTTCTCCCCGTCTTTTCCTCCCCGGGCCCGTCGGCGTCTCCCCGAGGACGGCGCCGGTGAAGGCGCAGCCGGGGGGCTCCGGGCCGTGCTTGCGGCGCTCCGGAACGCTCGGGCCGCCGGACCCCGCCGCTTCTCGGCAGCCACCGGGCAGCAGCAGCCGGGCCGGGCCGGGGACCGCGGGCGGGTTGCGGTGACAGCCCCGGGGGGCGGCAGCAACGCGCGGCGGCAGCGATCGCGTCCTTCCCGGCGGCTGCTCCGGGAGCGGCGGCGGCAACGGGCTCCGGGCGGCGAACGGAGCGAGCACCGGGACCCTCCGAGCCCCCGGGGCACGTCGGGGCGCCGCGGCCCGGCCCCTCCATCCCCATCCTCCTCCTCCTCCTCCTCCCGGGACGGGCGGCTCCCGGTGCCGCCCCGCGCCCTCCCCGCCCGGCTCAGCGCACCGGGCGTGCCGCGGCCCCACCGACGGAGCGCAAGCGGAGCCCCGGTACCGAGCGAACCTCCCCGTCCCTCCCGCGCCCCTCCACACCCCACCTACCCCTCGCGGCGCGTCCCGGACCTCCGGGCCGAGCCGAGCCGGGCCGGGCCGAGCCGGGCGGCGTCGGCGTGGGCTCAGCCCCCCGCGCCCTATAAAGGGGCCGCGGACGCCCCGTCCGGTGGCGGCGGCGAGCGGCGGCGCGGGGCGGAGGGGGGAGTAGGGGGGGGGGTGG
>CM021783.1:9763621-9775453 GCA_011076525.1 Nettapus auritus
GGGCCGGGCCCGGCCGCGGTACCGCCGAAATCGGCCCCGGGCTCGCCCTCGAGCATCCCCTCGGCAGCGCGGCCCCGCCGGGTTCGTTGCGGTGCGGGACCCGGCGGGAGGCGGCCCCGCAATGCGCGGCCACGGCGCCTGACGAATCCTCCTGCCGCTCGTGCTCCGGCCACGTCGGTTCTTTTCTTTTGGGTCGGTTTGTCTTTTTTTTGTTGGTTGTGTTTTAGTGTTTTGTTTTGTTTCTTTTGTTTTGTTTCCTTTTTTTTTTTTTGTGCTGTGTAATTCCGGGAGGCATTCATTAGGAAGGGAGAACGGTGGGGAAGGATGGGTTATGGGTTTTGGTTTGGTTTGGTTTTGTCTGGTGCCCCTCGCCCACCGCCGCCGCTCTCCCCGCAGGTGTTTCGGGACCAAGTGCGCGGGCTGTGCCCAGGGCATCTCCCCCAGCGACCTGGTCCGCAGGGCGCGGAGCAAAGTGTTCCACTTGAACTGTTTTACGTGTATGATGTGTAACAAGCAGCTCTCCACCGGCGAGGAGCTTTATATCATAGACGAAAACAAGTTTGTCTGCAAAGAAGATTACCTAAATAACAGCAATACTGCCAAAGAAAACAGCCTGCATTCAGGTGAGGGAGCGCGGGTGGTGGGGCCGGGAGCCGGGGCTCTTCTTTTCCTTCTCCCCCTCTTCTTTTCCTTCTCCCCCTCTCCACCCGGGGCCGAGCGTGACCCCCGTTTGCCGTCGCGCAGCCACCACCGGCAGTGACCCCAGCCTGTCCCCGGACTCCCAAGACCCTTCCCAGGACGACGCCAAGGACTCGGAGAGCGCCAACGTCTCCGACAAGGAGACGGGCAGCAACGAGAACGACGACCAGAACCTGGGGGCCAAGCGGCGGGGCCCCCGCACCACCATCAAAGCCAAACAGCTAGAGACTCTCAAAGCCGCCTTCGCGGCCACCCCCAAACCCACGCGGCACATCAGGGAGCAGCTGGCGCAGGAGACCGGCCTCAACATGCGGGTCATCCAGGTACCGGGCGGGGCGGGGGGCGCGGGAGGCGGCGGGGCGCCGGGCACCGCTCGCGGCTCGCCCCGTCGGGGCTCGGCGGGCCGGGGGCAGCCGGTGACCGGCCCGTGTCCGCCGCCCGGGCAGGTGTGGTTCCAGAACCGGCGCTCCAAGGAGAGGCGCATGAAGCAGCTGAGCGCGCTGGGCGCCCGCCGGCACGCCTTCTTCCGCAGCCCGCGCAGGATGCGGCCGCTGGTGGACCGGCTGGAGCCCGGGGAGCTCATCCCCAACGGGCCCTTCTCCTTCTACGGAGGTGGGTAGCGCCGCCCTTCGATCCCCCCTCCCCGGGCCGGGCTCTCCCCCGGCCCCGCCGCCCGGCCGGGGGCTCCGCAGGACCCGGGGGGGGATCCCCGGGCCCGGCCCCGAGCGAGGCGGGGGAAGCGCCGGGCGTCACCTTCCCTCCGTGTCCGCTTGCCCGCTAGATTACCAGAGCGAGTACTACGGCCCTGGAAGCAATTACGATTTCTTCCCGCAAGGACCTCCCTCCTCGCAAGCTCAGACGCCGGTGGAGCTGCCGTTCGTGCCCTCCTCGGGGCCGCCGGGCACGCCGCTGGGCGCCCTGGAGCACCCCCTGCCCGGCCACCACCCGTCCAGCGAGGCGCAGCGCTTCCCCGACATCATGGCCCACCCGCCCGGAGACTCGCCCAGCCCCGAACCCAACCTGCCCGGGTCCTTGCACTCCATGTCGGCGGAAGTTTTTGGCCCCAGTCCTCCGTTTTCCTCGCTATCCGTCAACGGTGGTGCTAACTACGGCAATCACTTGTCACATCCACCCGAAATGAACGAGGCGGCCGTGTGGTAGCTTTAAAACGGACCGGGTCTGAGTAAGTGATGATCATCTAGTCTGCTTATTGTCTCGGTGTACAGAAATGAATAAATATACCGTCTCTCCCGCCCTAAGACAATGTGACCTTGGGAACGAACTGAACGCCAGCGGCTCCAAGGCAAGCTGTGCTCTAGACCAGGACAATCTTCCTCTTACGGTTGTAACGGACAAACAGACGAGGGGACTTTTTTGTACCGTTGACAAAGAAACTGGTGAAGCTGTACAGTAAAGTGCTGCCATACCGTAGGATGGCGTGAGTTTGATTACCTTGTTGGATGTCATCCTAAGAGCCACAATCCTTAGAAACTTCTCGTTTAAAAACACTAATTGAATGAAGGAAAGGTCAAAGAAAAGGGGAAAAAAAGCTTCAAGAACTCTAGCGTTCCCGGTTAAGGATGGTTCTGGCATTATGAATTATTTGTTAATTTTTGTCTCTCAGAAAGTTCGACAGCAAGAAACTCTTTTTAGCGTCAGCCATTTCAGCCTGCTGAATATCAGGTGGGACAACTTTCTTTTTTCCTTTTTTTTTTTTTTTGTTTCGTTTTTTGTTTTCCAAAATAACAAATGCTAAATGTTAAGCCCTCAGCACCAACTCTTCTACCTTCACAAAGCTACACATACAAAACCTCCTCATCATAGCAAAGGTCACCAACCAGACCTCTAACGAAAATGACTTGAAAAACAAACAAACAAAAAGTATTCTACCTTCACAGAGAGAGAAAAGCTAAACAAAAAGACTCTATTGAACTAAAAAACAGTCAACTGTTTACGTCTAATGTTAAATTCAGGAGTTCAGTGTTTTACTAATAAATCCTGTTTTAGAACCTCTTGTTCAAAAGCAAAATATTTTGAGCAACCAACCAAAATAGTTCATTTTCTTTTCTGTAGATGTTCTAACAGATTGCAGGGCTTGTGGTTCACTGTGCTAGTTTGTAAAAGGTGTTGTTTACAGAAGGCAAAGAGAAAACCCACGAAACCCAGACAGTTGCCAAATAAAGTAAATATATAGCACAAATACTGTAAGGTGCTTTGCACCAGCAACCCGAGAAGGTGTTTAAAAAGTGTTACAAGGTGAAAAAAAAACAAACAAACATCTTTGCTAATTTTTAGTCCTGTTGAACATTCATGGAATTGTTAATATGACTTATATAGACCCACACAGGTTTTATTTTTGTGTCTTTAAAATAAAAGTCCAAAATATTTAAATTTTATGGTCAAATATGCAGTCAACAGCTGCTACTTTTTTCTTTATATATTAAATTTCTCATATGTCTTTTATTGTTCTAATAAACCTAAGCTTGTGTGACCTCCAGTGCATATTAGACCATTCACTGTATGAAAGAAAACATGTTGGATAAAATTTGTGCGTTTTTAATAAAATTAGAAAATCTGATGTTTAGATAACTTGTGTTTCATTTGATGTTTTAAGCAGTTTTAAAATGGATTCTTTTTGAGTAAAATAGCCCTGAAAAAAAAGAGTGATCTGCTACACCGACAGTCCTGTCCAGCTGTTTTGTTTTGGTAGGACCCTAACCCCTGCTGCCAGTGCAGATCGCAGGGATCGGTACTTACAGCCTTTCTTTACATCTGCAGGCTCAGCTGGTAAAGTACAAATAAAACATCACTCTATACATTAAATTCTAAAATTGGAAACTAATCCAATTGTTAAATACGTCAGCTTATTCTTGGTTTATGCTAAGAGAAAACGTGCTCATAACGTGCATTTTATGCACAAACAAAAATGTTTTCTGAATGTCAAAAACTCGCAAATATGTGGGTTTTACTTGACCTATTTTTAGTTAAATTAATCCTCCAAGGGTATTTTTTTTTTCCTAATTAGATGGTATGGAAAGTAGTGTAACCTCAATGTCCTGAAAGTAATTTTAATGTTTTTTTTTTTTTCTTTTTTCTGAGCTGAGTCAATTGTTTAATAGTGTTTGGTACATGTGAAGTTCTCTAAAGGGCAGTGGGGGAACATTTTGCTTTGCACTAGATCTGTGCTAATTTTCTGGGGGGAAAAAAGGAAAAAAAAAAATCTGAAACATTGTGAAATGACAGATTTAATGTTTTTATTGCAAATTATTGCAGAGCCCTAAATATTCAGCTCCTCCAAAGTCTCACTGGTTCCGAGAGGGCTGTGAGTTGTGTTAGAAGCAAGGGGTTGGGTTCAGTTCTAAAAGTCACTAGTTGTTTAAATGTTTTCCACCTGCTGAGATAATAGAATGGGATGAACCATAATTGCATATTTTCCTTCATCCCTGGACTAGCTGTGATTCTGTGTGGCTTCTTTTTTATTTTATGTAGACACAGAAATTTACCCTAAAACACAGGCTTCTACATTCTCAGCAATTCAATTATTTATCTCTTTGGACTGAGGGGGGAAAAATCAAAATGCTTTCAAGTTGTTCGATTTGTATTTTTCAGTGGTGATTTTTTAATTTTTTGTTCACAACTTGGTTTCTGTGCCCAGCAGAGGGGCCATCTGGATGAAGCAATAGTTCACTTTAAACACAAAATGTCTTATATAATAATATAAAGATAAAAGCTATCTGCAAGGGATCTGTTAGTGTTTCTAAAAAAATAATCGTGCTTTATTAAATACAGGGGAGACTTCTTAAACCCGTGGGCTCTGTGTCTAACTCATTTATTTGTCTTTTATACTGCTGCTATTTTTTTTTCCTCTGTTTTGCATTTATATGAGCAAAGTAATGGGTGATCTGTTTATTACAAACTTTTACTTATCTGGGCAAATGCTATTTATAAATACTGCTATTTGCGCTTCTGCTCTATGCTGCTGTTTTATTGTTGAATCAATTATTTTAAATGAGAATTTCACTGAACAGGCTTATTTTGTAGAAATCACGTCTGCCAAATAATTCCAATTCCCTTTCCCTTTCCCTTTCCCTTTCCCTTTCCCCTGGCTCAGTGTAGGTCACTGGTTTATAAAAGGGACCGAGGAGAGCCTGCTTTTTCTCAAAGCTCCTCCTGCCTTTCCTAGGAATTCTGCCCACCGTAAGGAGCCGTTCCCATGCTTAAAGCCAAGCGGGATCCAATCTGGAGGCCCCAGCACTCTGCAGATTTGAATTCTGTGCTCTTCAGAGCAAGCTGGGTGTTTCTGAAGACCCTAATCCAGCAACAATTGCACAGTCAAAACTCCTTTTGAAATCATTGTGGCGTTGGGTTCTTGTAAGTCCTTGTTTACAAGAGCATTTCCATTGACTTCAGTAGCATTACTCGGGTGAATAGCGGTCTGCAGGAGAAGGCCCTCTGAAAACATGTGCTGCTTGGATGGGTTTTACATGCGTGCGCTAATTCTCTAACTGCAGAGCCGTGGCCATGACATGTATGTAACTATGCCTACGTGCAACGTATTTTCAGGAGTGTTTTTAGAATTACTCTCTTCTGATCTTTTCTTCCTGGGCTGCTGCTGGTCTCGGCGACCTTCACCTTGTTGCTGTATCCCAGCAGAAAGCGCAGTCGGATGACGTTCAGCCCCGCGCAGCCCCACTCCGTTGGCCCGCTTTTCGGTGCCCTCGATGGAGTTAGCCGGGGGAGCGGTGCGTGCCCGCCTGGCGCGGACGAGGGAGCTCTGTTCTTAAATGTGCGAGGCTGAAGACTTTGCAAATCCCAGGTGTAAGGCCGTTTACTTGGAAAAAGGGTACACAGGAGCTATTGTGAGTATTATTCATATCGAGCTGATCTATACAGGGGAGATGTTTTAAGGATAATAAAAGTGTCTTTACGATGCTGCGAGTTTCCAGCATTTGAACAACTCCGCTTTTGGCTCTCATCGGCGGCGTGCTGCGTTCCGCTGGTCTCATTGTGTGGCACTCCTCTGCCGTTCCCTTTCTTCTTCAGTCATTTCCATTATCTATTTACTCAGGCCGTTGCTTGGGGAATGGTAGGGGATGTGTAAAGATCTGTATACCAAGAGCCAGAATGTACTGAAATTATGATTTGTAGACAAATGCTGTATATTATTTTAATACCTGTATGTGTACCCCGATGCTGAGTGACGGGTACATGATACAAATCTATAAATAAATATAATTTAAAAATATCGGTGGTGATTTACATACTTCGCTATTCTAGGAAGTGGCAAATAACGTGGTGTCCTCTCAGGAAAAATTCCTTTTGCCGTGGTCAGGAGTTTTTCCCCGAACAAGAATGTTGTATTTAAGCCTTGCATGTTCTTGCAATATTAAATATAAGCAACTGCAGTCTTGCTTTCTGTTCCTGAGCCAGTATACAGACTAGTATTTACGTTCACATGTGTTAAGCTTAAACAATTGATCCGTATCCTTGAGTTCCGCCTGCGCTGCTGAGCCAGGGACGGGGAGTGAGCAGGGAGCAGGTTCTGGGAGGTCTTTTATTTGTGTCTGCCATTGTGCTGCGGGCTCCGCGTTCCTGATGGCAACAAAACCTTCCTGAAGTTCTAACTGAAATCAGCGGCACCACTAAAAATATGTTTGGGTTATGAATCCATCTGCGGGTGCTATTCTTCTTCTGTTGCTTTTTAAACAGCATTTGTGTTGCTTTTAGTTGTGGACCGTGAAGTCAGGCTTACAAAGCTGAGCTGCTCGTTGTCTGGAGAGTTTTTCATTCATTAATCCCAGCAGCGTAATGCAGGAACGGAAGAGTACATGCGGCCTTGCAGTTATCCGGCCTTCACGTTGGTAAATATTTATCCTTGAAATGCATGTGACTGGCATCGTAAGGGTACTCTTAGGATGACTGAATTTCTGCGGGGTGTTTACCACTTGCGCGTGGAATCGCAGGGCTGGATGCCTGTGGCTGTTCTCGTTGTGTTCTCGCTTTCTGTCTCTCAGAATACCCCTTGGCCTCCACTTGATGCTCCTGGGGGATAAGGGGCGCAGTTGGTACCTCTCAAGTCTTCTGTTATGGGCTGCCTTGAAATTCAGGAATATCTTTGTTGTGATCACATTTGGAGCGCTGTTTGGGCAGCGTTTTTGGCAGCCCTAAGAACTAGATTTTTCCTGTTTGGTTTCAGTACAGACGTGCTTCCTGCAGGACAGGAGCCTTTAAAGAGGCTGATGGGATCTCACCTTGCGAGGAACGACTGCTTGGCTCTGTTCCTCCCAGCACCCCAGGCTTGCAGGACAGGTCTCCTGTGATTTTGTTGGAAGGCCTGCATGTGGCATGAGGCACAACACAGGCTGGGAATGTAAGCTGGAAAACATCCCCGCTGACTTCTATAGACAGGCAGTCGAACGCATGCCGAGGTGTTTCGGGGAATTGTTGAGAGTGAACCTTGTGATAAAAACTGCCTTGTGCGATTGAGCTTAGCATGGCGGGAAGAGCTGGAGTGCTCTCTTTTTTGGGCACTGCACGTGTGGTTTGCTCTGTGAGGCTTTTGTGGAGGAAAAAGGGATTTTTGCTCTGTCTGAAAAGGTTTGCTTCCAGTTTTTCAATTGTCTCTGTGTGGCCTGCGAAATTCCTGTTTGCTAAGACATCTTTAGTCATAATTTATTCAGATAAACTATATTCATCACGTTTTTGGATGTAAGAACTATTAGGAGTTGATTTCATCTTGAAAGTCATTGTTTTTTGAGTGAGTGACAGGTTAGGAATATCAGAAATACCAAAGTAAATATAAATAACATTAATAAATTAATTAAAAATATAGATAAATATTTATAGCGAGAGACATTTTTTATAAACATCTAAATTTCCTGTAATCTAATTTATTTTACTTGTTAGGTTTATGTGTGTGCTTTCTTGCTTCCCCCCCTCTTCTCTCTGTTAATTTTTTGCTTTTTTCACTCACAAATTGTGTTGCTGATTTAAAAAGAAAAATCTTAAAATGAAATAGTATGGCTAAAATGAAAAAAGGTCAGCTTGGAAAATTACATTTGCTTGCCAAAATGTTGGGAAGATAAGGTCAGCCCTGGCTGGTAGCTATTTTTGGACAGTATGCAGTCCTCTGTATGTGGGTCAAATTCTGCTGTTGATAATGCCATTCAATTAAATTCAGTAGGCGCGACTCTGGTGCTTGTAATTCTCGTGGCTCTATGGGAATCCTGCCACAGATTGCTGCCTGCAGACCGCAGCCCAACTTGCTCCCACCACTCTGCTCGCCAAGGTAAGAACCGAGCGCTCCCGAGCGCAGGTTACGCAGTAAGCTGTTCCGTGGTGTTGCCTGAATGGCTCCGCATGTCCAACACGTTTCCGTATTTCTGTATTTAAGAAATGCTCTGAAAAGATGGATTTGTATTAATAACCTGTAATTATACAGACACACAAGCCTGATATGGTCTTTCACTTCCAAAGCTACCATCTAATCTGACAATTTCCTAAAAGATGACAAGCGCCACAAATCCACAGGAGCAAAAGAAGCCGAGTGTGAGAAATTGAAAATACTTCTTGTGGCACGGACTATTCAAGATTCCCTTGTTTATCTGTTATGTGTTTAGGGTGTTATTTCCATTTTAGCAAATAAGCATGTAAATAAAAAGTAAAATTAAGAGGAAAAATGCCAAAGAAATTATGTCAGTTAATTTGATGGCTTCTGCTTATAGTTTATAAACAGGCAGAGGGCTTTACGGAACGTACTGTCATGCATAAAAAGGCTTTCATGATTGTCTTAAATTAAAATGTATTGATATCATTTTTGTACAAATATTCTCCCACACGGTTATGAATCCAAACCACAGCAGCATGGTTTGAGGGCATGTGAACCAGAAATTAAAGCCGAGTCTGAGAGCCTGATTTAATTACCCTGCTAAGTGCAAGGCAAAAGGGAGAGAATAAACTGTAAAGAAGGAGCCTGTGTTGGGGAAATATTTTAACAACCCATGACTTTAATACAGTGGATTTTGTTTGATGTTGTTTTAGACCGAGCGAATCTCCTTATCAGAAATTTTAGATGAACAGCTCCTGCAGCCTTTTGACTGCTGATGAATGGAGCTCTTGGGTAACGTGAGCGAGCGCCAGCATGCGAATAGGCCCGAGGGCCAGAGCCTCCTCCGGTCCTCCCCACTCCGCAGCAGCGCAGGGGAAGGTGCAGGCGATGCCCGCTGCCGATCACAGCGTGATTTTTCCCCTCTTCACGCTCATTTTGCAGCAGGGTGAAGGGCTGACGCGCAGCAGAAAAGCAGGTCCATGAGATTTGACAGGATCCCTCGTGTTTGCAGTCATATGCAAATTTTGCTGGGTTGGGGATTTATTCTGAACAATTGTCCCATTAATCTCAATGGGTAAAATCCTGATTTCACCAAAATGAGCCATAAAAATTCTGTCGGGTTCAAGAAGCCAATTTTTTTGCTTTTTTTACCTAAAAGGACTCATGCGACTCACTATGTGTTTTTTATGAATTATAAGGGTGGTTAAATAGAACATGCCCATAAAAGCTTCCTCCCTTTGTTGATGGGGCTATCTATTATTTGTTAGGTTAGGGTAGAAAACATCCCCTTTTCTCTGTAAAGTGCAGAGGTTTAAAAATGAAATTATGCATGGGGCTATTTAAGGATGTTCCTTGGGTGGATACTTCCAAGTAACTGTTCAGGTAAGCACTTGTTTCTGCTACTTAGTTTTCTATAGATTTATTTCTGTAGCCTCCTCCCTTTGTTTATAATGGCATCTTTTACTCTGGAAACAAAATATCTGTGAACTTGAAGAAAAAACTAGAAGCAAAGCCAGCAGAGATGCACCACGTCCTTCTGTTTTGGAAAGCTGTGTCAGTAACAAATGTGATAGCAGCGCTTAATTTCACATCGCTGAAGCAATGGCAAACCCACACAATATATAACACAGAGCATTATACCTGTCAGTCACACCATGATAAAATAAATACAAATAAAGTTGAAATAAAATGAAATCCTCGGCCACATAAAATCCAAAGGGTTTTGTTTGCAATAAAAATGTGCATTTTCAGTGAACATTAGTTTTTAAATATAAAATAGCTGCCGCATCTTCATGGTAGGCAATACCAAACAGTTTACACCATCGGAGGATGCTTGAGAGGGGGAAAGGGGTGTGTGGTTTTTTGTTGTTGTTTTGATTTGTTTTTCCCCGGTCTTCCTCCACCTTGGTGCCTCTCAGGGCTCCCAGCCCCAGCTGAAGTTGGCAGGTAGCAGAGCACTGCCGGGGCTGCAGGAGGAAGTGGTAATTAATGATATTCCTCTGCCCTCTGTAGGACAACCGGCTGCACTGAACGCTCCTGCTTCGGGGAAATAAAGCTGGGTGCTGGAGTAACGGAGAATCGTGCGCCACTGCCACCGCTGCCTGGCTCGCGCGGTTCTGCATTCTAATTAGAATGCATGTCTGGATTAATTTTTATAGCATTCAAAAGCAGATAAGCAGCGGGGAAGAGCCTTGTGTTGACAAGAAGGGGATGAGCAAGCAAAGCAGCCTGCTCAATTCAGCTCTGAGCCGGGGCTCGAGCCAGTCCCCGGCTGAAGTTTGCAGCTTGCTGCTGTCACTCTCGCAGCCAAAGCCCAAGTGCCAGTTGTGCCGTGCCCAAATACTGGAGTCCAACCTGATCCGAAGTTGTTAGTTTTGGGATGTGAAACTTAGTCCCACATCCACAACTTGAGATGTTGATGTGGGGCTGTGCCAACCTCACAAATTACCATTCCCAACTCCCAGGTCTTGTGTTTTGAGGCCACCTCACCCCACAAAGCCGCCAGGAGAAACTGGAAGCAGGCAAAACCCAGCGGGTCTGGGGCTGGAGTAGATGCGGTGCAGGGATCCACCCGACGCAGCTAGGCCGAAGGGCAGCGCCTGCCTTTTGGATGTCACGTTTGTGACAGTGGCTTAAACAGAGGCCACGGAGTATTTACCACACGGGACAAGAGCTGAATTAAATCACTCTATGCAGTTAGCAGTACTAAAACAAGAAGTGCAACGTTGATTAAAAATTAAATAATTAAATAAAAAGGAATGTTTTGCATTATGTAACACGGCCGTGCTTTTAAGCAGCTAATTGCCATTATCGTGCCTTTCGGCTCCAGAGCACTTGGCAAATATTACTCCTCACGCCTCGGACTGATACAACGACCGTCGTTATTCCCATTTTAGCGACGGGCAGAACGAAAAAACGAGAGAAGCTCTCGCCGTGCGGCGCAGCACACCCACACCCCCCCATCGCCCCTGGGCTTGCTCGGGGGAGCTCAGCGTTAGATGCGTTTATTTTTCGTGCTGACAATTTCGTCTCCTAACGCAGACATTTATCAGCTGAGGGGCGGGATGGGAGGCCCAGGACCAAGCACAGGAATGAACCTCGGGCCCCGTGTGAGGAGGCTGGGGGGGTCCCGGCCCGGCCCCGCCGCCTCACGGTGCCCGGCCCCGGCCCCGCGGCCGCCCCGCCCCGCCTCAGCTCCGCTCCGCCCCGCCGCCCGCCTCCGTCCCTCTTTGCCTCCCTCCCTCCTCGAGAAGATGGCGGCGCCCTTGGCGCAGCAGCTGGAGGAGCTGCTCAACCCCCGGCCCAGCCTCCGCGACCCCGAGGACGACGCGGAGGAAGGTGGGGAGTGGGAGGCGGGAGGACGGTTCGGTACCTGCGGGGATGCGGCGGGGTGGAACGGGCCGGAACGGGCTGGAAGGGGACGGGACGGGGCCGCACGTGGCGCCTCAGCCGGCCCGGGGGGGGTGGCTGGGGGCTCGGCCCCGGAGCTGCCCCGCGGTCCCCGCTGCGCTCCTCGGTCTCCTCGGGCCGCGGAGGGGGAGGTCGGCGATCCCCCTGCGCCCCCCGCCGCGGGGCGTCCCGCAGCACGCGGGGCTCGGGCGGCGCCACCCGGCGGCACCGGGGGGCACCTCAGGGATCGGGCCCAGGTCACCTCAGGGATCGGGGTTACCTCAGGGATCAAGCCTGGGGACGCCTCAGGGATCGGGGTTACCTCAGGAATGAAGTTTACCTCAGGGATCGGGCCCGGGGTCACCTCATGGAACTGGGATTACCTCAGGGATTGGGATTACCTCAGAGATCAAACC
>CM021783.1:9775463-9954752 GCA_011076525.1 Nettapus auritus
CTCAGGGATCAAATTTACCTCAGGGATCAGGCCCGGGGTCACCTCAGGGACCAAACTTACCTCAGGGATCAGGCCCGGGGTCACCTCAGGGATCAAATTTACCTCAGGGATCGAGCCTGGGATCATCTCAAGAATTGGGGTTACTTCAGGAATCAAGTTTACCTCAGGGATCGGTCCCGGGATCACCTCATGGATCGGGGTTACCTCAGGGATCAAGTTTACCTCAGGGCAGCCACAGCATGGGCTCCTGCCACAGACTGTGACAGGCCAGGGAACAGATCTGGTTGGAAACTTGCAAGATAACAGACAAAAAGGAGCCATGCTGGGGCTGATCTTCTTCCTGGTAGCCCACCATAAATGTCTGTGGCTGGAGACAGGCCTGGGCTGCATGGCACAGCCCACGGCTTTTCTGGTGCTGTGGGTGCGAAGCGCTTCTGTGAGCAATGGAAGTAGCAAGATTCACTGCTGGAAGCAGCAAATTCACCATCGCACACTGACAGATGCTGACTTTAGGAGGTACTAGGCACTAGTCCTCATAAACATTCTGCCAGCTAGCCTCATTCTTCTGCACAGGTGTACAGGAGAGCAATAGTATCTTCGAATATGAGCGACATCACAGTTACTGTTGAGGAAATGGATGTAGCCAGCAAAGACGTCTTCCTGTTTTTAATAATTATGACTTATTTTCAAACTTTAGCATAGCCCGAGAGGTCCAGAACGGTCTGCAGAGTGCCACAGGACAGACCGCATCTGCCCCTCTTGCCCAGACATTCCTTGGTGCTGAGCATCTTGACAACCTCTGGTAGCTGGAGTGACTGTTGAGGCCAGAGCTTGTTGCCTTGATTATGAGCAGATTTTTTTGCCCCCCTCCCCTGCCCCAAGTGAACGCTGTGTGGGAGGCATTAACATTTGCAAACAGGCATTAACAGAGCACTTAGCGATGTTCAGCCGCTTGGATCACTCAATTGGTTGAACATAGCTAACCCTGTAATTTTGCGTACAGGGTGTCTTGCACATGAATGAAAATAAGAAAGGAATATGGTGTGATGAGTTCTTTTTGCTGGACCGCTCCATTCCTGTGTCCGAGGGAAGATGGGTATGAAAGAGAGGAATAATCACAGTGAGGTTATTTTCTCTGCTTAGCCGTTCTAAAGTGCTCACATATTTATGTGACTCAGATATATAACAAGAGGCCAAAGTGCATCAGAATTGCAGTTTTCCTCTTTGAATCTGTAAGCGTGGGGTGAACGAAGGCATTCCAGCTTCGCTGAGGTCTCCACTTGGAGGACCACGCTTTTCAGGAGAACCCCATTAAGGTCAGGTGTCGGTGGAAGGGCTTGGGTAGGCTTTGCTTCAATTAAGAAGGCAGGGAAGAAGGTGTGAGTATAGGCAATGTTTTTAATTAAAAAAAAAAAAATCAAGATTTTTTGGACATTTGTTAACAAATACTCATATCTGTACTGCATGTGAGCCCCCTGGTACCAAACCTGTGTATAGAGAAGTCCAGAGTGAAGAGAGAGAGCCTGGAATTGGCCAGTTCATGTAACATCTCCTGTCCTCCTGCAAAGGTTAAACTGGCAGCGGAAGGTGGAGAACACTATGGGCACAGAGAAGTCGCAGGATGTTTCCTGTTCCTGAAAAATTGCCTTTTTTTTTTTTTCCCTACAGCTACAGTTGCTAAAGTGATTGACAAATTTGAGGATGAAACTGCAGATGACATTTTACCTGTTGGTAATATACGGAAAAAAGCTTCAGCCTCTCTCTTAGAAGCTGATAAAAGGTACAGTGGAAAAGCTACGTCTCGCAAAGCCTTGCAAGAGGAGCTCTGGGGAGATGCTCTGTCTGAAGAAGAAGCTGGTAAGAAATCTCATTTCTTTCCCCTTTTCAGTGGACTAAGAATTTGATGGTGCCGTGTTACACTGAGTTAGTGCTGTCTGAACCGAGATGATGAACTTCAGATCCCAGTTACAGGGCAATAAGCAGGGACAGTTGAGTCGGGGACCTTCCTGAAGTGCCTTCCTGAAATTCAGGCCATATTTTTTGGCCTGAGGGAAGGGGAGATCCCAGAAAAAAAGGTCTGCTTCCTCAGACTGAGGGAGGACTGTGAGTAAGTGTAAAGTGTGGAGGAAAAGAAAGTATATGCAGGTTCTCTAAAAACTCACACAGCAAATCCTGGCTGCCTTGTTGGCTTATTATGTGGATGTTTCATGGGAAAGGCCATTAACTAAGCCGTGGGTGTACTAATCATTGCGACAGAAAATGAGAGCTAAGACCTGTCTGTGGATATGGCCTTGTGTTTCTGTTAATTAGTCAAAGCAAAAAGTAGAATGGAGTTTGGAGCTCAGAGAGCTCAAACCAGGAGCCACTGATGGTGCATACGGCAGAGACAGATTTTGCTGTTAGGTAAATGACTTTTTTTCTCTTTGAATTAACAGCTGAAGAAGCGTTAGATGAATGGTACAGTGGCAGTGAAGACGCAGAAGACAACGGCAGCTTGGGCGGTAAAACGAAGGAGGAGCTCAGCAGTGCTGGCAGTGACCAGGAGGATGACTTGGAAGATGACAAAGAGAGTGATCCATCTGCCCAGGTCAAGGCACCCAAGTTCAGTTTCCAGAATATCACAGACTTTGAGAAATTTACGGAGGGGATGGACGATGTAGGAAGCAGTGAAGAGGAAGATGAGGATGACGCCAGCATGGAAGAAGGAAGTGATGAGGAGGAACATGAGGGTGAAAACCACAGCGATATAAAAGACACCAAAGACAACGAGGATGATGGGGGCGTGATGACGTTCTCAAAAGGACGAGAGACTGAAGAAGTAGAAAAAGGAAAAGCGGTGAAGAATCAGCTAGGTTTGTGCATGTTTGCTGTGCGTTGTGGCATGGCTTTCGCCTTGCCGACCCTGTAGAAGCGGTCCGTGTTAGGAGCCACGTCAGCACGTTAACATGCTGTTGGCGTACGGCACGTGCATGCTACAGCAGCCCCAGTCATTTGCGAATGTTCCGCCAAATGTGCTACGCAAACTGGTGTCACTGCTCATACAAAACCTAATGCTGTGAAGTGTATTTATCTGCTGGCTTAATTGAGGCAGAACTGAATACACTTGTAGTGTGGACGGGGACTTCCTGCGCTGTTAGTGCCGTGCTGTGGTGCAGATTCTGCTGCTCTTCCTCTATGGAGTGTGGTGCTGCATGCGGTTTCTTCTGATTCTGTCAGACCACCAACCTCCATTTGCAGGTTGTGCTTTTAACTGGGAAAGCAAAGAGTTGATTTTTGTGGGGATTCACAGAGTTGCAGGATTGTAAAATGGTGAAGGAGCAGGGGCTTTGGCTCACTGAATAATTGTTTTGTTTTCTCTCTCTTGTGAAGCGCTGTGGGATCAGCTGCTGGAAGGGAGAATCAAGATGCAGAAGGCGCTCGTAACAGTCAACCGTCTTCCGCAGCCAGATACTTTCCCAGTCTTCAGGAAGGAAGGTGGACAGGAATTTGACAATGCTGTTGAGAACTGTAAGAATTCTTCAAACTTTTTTCTTTGGGTAGACTGCTGTAGCCAACACGTTTTCCTGTGTGGGAAAGTGTTAATGGGAGAGCGGGGGCTTTGAGCTGCATGTGTCTGTGGTATTTGCTGCTGGTTTGTGTTGCCTTAATCGTTAATTGGGTAACATGCAAACATAAAACACAAAGTATTTCCTACCCCTGGCAAAGAAGATGTCTCCTGTCACCTGTGTATATATGTAAGTCTTGTTGATCTGTGTTGGCAGCCTGTCTTGTCGCTTACACAACGTTGGTAAGCCTCAGCTCGGGTCCTGCTGCTAGTTCTGCTTCGCGTGGAGATTGAAGTTTGCTTATCAAATTTAAGTTTTACATTGGGTCTGAGGAATAACTGTCTGGGTTATTGCTGTTCGGGGCAGAGTTGGGAGTCTTCTTTCTCCTGAGGTGCCATGTGCGTACCAGTTTTGTGCTGGGTCAGTGACTGCAAAGATTTGCCCTAACCAGGAGTAATGCAGCATAAAGGAGAGGGCCTGAGCTGTCAAATCAGCAACAAGTATCTTCGGTTTGGAGCTGCTTCGTCTGTTGTTTTTTAGGATCACTGTTAATGATACTGATCTGACTTGTCATTGGTTCTCCAATATGGCAAAAAAGATCTGTGCACTCCAGCTGATAAACACACAGTGCTCGGCTTCACTGTGTTACGGATCTATTTAATTTATTAATGCTCCAGTTTGTATGTGCCGCAGTGCACGTTTGATAAATCTTGACCTAGGATGGCACCAGTTATCATAAAACTGGATTAGGAACTTCTGCCATGATCAAACCTGACCCCCAGTCTCGCCCCTACACCAAGTTTTGGCTGTCATCGTACAGCTTATACCTGGTCTGAACACGGTGGCTAATCAGCTTCTCTGGAGTTAGGGCAGGTGAGACACTTCCTATTTTAAAGTTAGCTCTGCTGCTTTAAATGAAGTGATTAAGGAAAAAAAGGCGAACTCCCAGCAACACTGAGCTGACCTTTCAGCGAAATGCATGTTATTAATGTATTTAATGAGATGCATTACAGACTGCACCCCGCACCATGTTTCATTACAGGTCTAAAATGCAATATCATTAAAGACCTTTAACAGAAACAATGGTTGACATTTTGATATTTCCCATAAGCAAAATGCGTCCACGAACATGGTTATAATATTGTACACCGCACAGCAGAGAGGTTAATCTTCCAGTTGCTCAGGACGTTAAAGGAAAGCCCACGGTTAATAACTGCTCTGCGCTTCCCTGCCCACCTATTTTCATAATCTGGTCAGGAAGCAGCAGGAGTTTGATGTTCCTGATGACCCTCGTTCAGGTTCCGTGTTGAAGACAGCAAAAAATAGAGCTGGAGCCATCCGGGCGAAGTTAGCAGAGAAAACACTTGGACTGACGGATGGGAAGTAACGAATTTAGGAACATTCTGGTGCTGCTGAACTTCTGTAGTGTTTGTGGGTATTCTGTAAGGGACCAGTCGGTCACAATAGTCACTTTTATTGAATAGCACTATTGTGGGGTGGCCTGTCCATTCGGTAAGTGAAACTAAGTTCTTGTTGAAAAGATGCACTGTAGTATATCTAAAGCCTTTCTTGAATTGATGGACCTTGGTTTCTGAGGGCAGTCTCACTTTTCGTAAACCAGCTTCCAATCAAAGTTCTGTTTTTTAGCGGATCGAGTGGCTTGGTGGGTTCTGTAAAAGAACCTTTTTTACTCGATTCTAAATGGTGATGTGGTGGGCTAGGTGGATGTTTCCGAGTTCTCCTCCCACGTGTGTTACCAGCTGGTGGGTAGGATCCTTTCTTCAGGCAGGAAGAAATGGGAATTGTGCACAAGAAGGTTCGAAGGTCAGCCGTTTGAGCGCGAGCTGAAGGCAAGACTGTAAATACTGAACATTGAGGTGGTTGCAGGGCGCATAAAGTGCTTCAGTCCTGGGCAGGATTTAGGTTAATTGTGACATGACACTGTTTTGGACTGATGAGCCTCTTCTTTCAGGGAAGCCTCAGCACTTTTTTCCAAATCCACAGAAGAAAGTTGGCATGCTTTCCTGCTCTTCATCGAACAGGAGGAAATATTTTGGTGTGTAAAGGGGTGCCAAAAATCCAGACACAGTTTAAATTGCAGTCTGCTGAAGGCCAGAGGGCACAGAGAGCTCTCAGCACCCTGCTCCCTCTGAGGGCCTGAACAAGTCCCTTGCGTCTCCTTAAAAGCTGCCCCAAAGTGCTTCCAGTAGTTTATCCCATTTTATTTCATTCCTCGTGGAATTTCCACTCCGTGCTCGCAGGAAGGATGAGGGTTTTGAAACGGAAAACAGGCTTCCAGGTATTTCCCTCTTTGGTATCTCCCACTTGTGACAAGTCTCCACGCAGCTAGTGGCAGCGGTGAGATTCCCTGAGGGACTGAGCAGAAGGGTGTAAAGGAGCAGACCGCGATGATCTATGCAGGGTCGCAGCCAAATCTGAGCAAAAATGGTAAGGTCGTGCATGTTTGCCAAATTCTGAAATTGGAGGCTACAAAACCTCAAGTGTTTAATTTATTTTTGTAATCTTTTATAGGAAAAAAAAAATAAAAAATGATACAGCGTGCCTTGGACAGACTTGGATTCCTGAGATCTCAGGTTCTGGTGGATGATTTACTGCAAAATTGCTTATAAATTGAAGTAGAAAATGTTTTGCAGACCTGGCAGCTTTCAGGCTTCACACCCATTTGTCACCCAGCATTTCCCTTTGTGTATAGAACAAGAATTAATTAGGCTGCACTGCAGGAAAAGTTTATGGCCATAATTTATATGGGATGAATTTCTGTTTAAAGAGACAGCATTGCTTTGTTTGCACTGTCTTACTTTTTCTTCCGTTCCTTTTTTTTTAATCTTTAATTATATTCCAGATTATTTTTTTTCCGGTGTCCTTTTTACATACAAATTGGAGACCGAAGCGTGATCTCGCAGCTCATGTTTATTCCTGCTTTGCATCCATGGAGGAAGTCGGAGTGGTCTTTTCACAGCGGAATGGCAGCGGCTGCGCTCTGAAAGCAGCGCAGATTTTTAATGCACTGCACACGTGAACTCCCACAGCTCCCGTGGCGGAGGTGCTGCTGCCTGGAGCGCTCTGCTTCCGCAAGATAGATTTGTATTCTCCTGCACCGTATCTTCTGGTCTAGTCCAGGGCTTGAGATGTTGCCTCTGTTTGGGGTCTTGCACGTTCAATTAATGTTTTTCGTAATCAATGCAAGTCAGAATTTGCAATCTGCTCCTGATTTGCACATTAAAGAGACCCATTAATTAAAAATTCCAATCCCTGGCATGTTCCCGCAGGATCCTTGCATTATTTACATAGAAAAAGAGCGCAAGGTGCAAGTTTCTGTGCTGTGTCTCTGCACAGATTGCATGCCTGCCATTCATATTTCTGTGTCTGTTTTCAGAGGGGAAGAAGGTTAGAAGTAGGACTCGGGAAATGCCACAAAGAATTACCTCGAGGGTAAGAGAGACTCAAAGCAGGGGTGGAGGCAGCGTTGGTGGAGCCGTGTCCGGTGTCAGGAATTAAACAGTTCTGGGTCTGGGGCTTGTTATGTTAAATCTTGATTAGTAACAGAAAAAAACCACAGCTAATTGAGGGGAGCGGGGACAGGCAGAGCTTTCAGAAACGGTCTCTCTCCATCAACAAAGGCTGGAAGCTGTTGTATGTGCCCCGGCTAGCTGGGATTCCTAGCAGGGCCGTGGAGCTCTGCTCTGGCCGCTTTAATTACCATCTCTTTACAGTTATGGTTAAAAACACTTGGCTGGGGATGTCTCAGGGACTAGTACTTTGGCAGTGACACTTTATACTTCACAAAAACAAAGAAGAAATGGGAATAATGTGTTATTTTCGGTTTTAGTTGGAGGGGTGACTAAATAAAAGCGCATAGAAACCCACGGGAGTCTTGCGGAAGGCAAGATGCTGGTGGACATGGCCAGACTACAGTGATGAGTAGTTGTGTATTTTTTCATACGTGTCCTTTCACTTCCCAAGAGTTAAACAGGTCCCTGAAACGTAAACTACCAGCTGAATTATTTTTTTTGTCTTTGACTTGTCTCTCAGTGGTCTGAGAGGAAATCCTGGTTTGTTCAGGGTAAGCTCCAGATGAATCGTTTGGAAGAAAGGGAAAAAAAATACCAGGTGTGGTAAAAGGTGGACGGGCAGAGTCTGTAAGAATTGGCTCGTGAGAGGGACAAAGGCGGTGACAAGGAATATGAACCGTTATTTACACTTTGTAGAGCTGTGGAGAAGTTATGCAAAGGTTGGTGATCAATAAGAAAATAAACCTGAATAAAGTGAATCAGATAAAAAAATCAAATGAAATGCTCCGCGTGCCTGCCGGGCCATTATCCCCAAACCTGCCTGGGTTATTAATGTGTTCACGGAGCTGCAGCTCTGCCTGGCAGCGGCCCCAACTTTTCAGCGCAGCGCCTTGCCTGCTGCAAAGAGTTCCAGAATTGCGTACAGCTCTTAGAATTCTGCTGAAAGCTGTGTACCTTTTCCCAAGTCACAGCGACGTCGGGCTTTAAGTTGTACCCCGTGGTCAGCTGTGTGCCTTCTGTTCCTGATGCCTGTGATGCTTCTCGGGGTTGTTCATCCAGGGACGTTCTGTGCGACGCAGGATGCAATTCCAGAATTCTTTAGGGATGGTGCATGAGCCAGAAGAAAGCCTTGTGTCCCCCACCTTACAGCATTTGCAAAGTACCCTTCACACAGAGGTGAGCTTACACAGGAGATGGAGCGCTGGCAGCGGTGCTGCGGAGCACGGCCTCCTTCACTCCACAGCTGCCTGCGCCCTGCAGGGGGGCAGTGGCGTGGTGCGTTCTGCCTCATGGGGCGGTGAAATCTCCAGATTGAGACCTCTCCTTTTTGTACTGCACAAGTGGTCCTTGCAGCCGGCGTGGTTGTGGATGATGTGTTCCTTTGTGACCACTCTAGGGATGCAGTTAAACTTGACGTGGGAAATGGAAGCTGCTGTCCGATCAGTGGTTCCGAGCCCTGCCCGTCTTTGTCCGTGCTGATTTCACAGCGCAGTATTGGAGCATGTGTGCATTTTAAGTTATTCAGTATGTGCCTTAATTGCCACGCTATGAAGAACCTTTGTTCAAAATAAAGACTTGGGAAGCTGAGAGAAGGGAGACGAGCGTGAACTCCAGGTGAAGTTTGCAGGAAGCAGCTGGCTCAATCCCCGGACCGCAGCCAGTTCTGCAACTGGAGCCCGTTGCTGGAGAACCCGCGTTGCACAGTGATCCGCTGTTCCCTGAAGGCAGTGTATGTACCAGGTGCTGCAAGCCAACGGTTGCTGTTTAATTACATTTTATTGAGAAGTGGAGCTAAGAGGTGCACTTAGAAAATTTTGCAGGACTCGCCTGTAAGGGGCTGGGTGTGCGGCACCTTCTGGGAAGGAGAAGCTGACCTCTTGTTACAAGCAGTGCGGTCACAAACGCTTCAGCTTGTGTAACGTTTCTCAGTGACTGCTTCACACTGAGTGTCTTTGTTTTCTTCTGTGTTAGTTCTGTCATGTTTTGCTGAAAAGGGACTCAAAACGCAGAGATTGCTTGTTACCTGCTTAGTTTCTCTGGTGGTGCTTTTATGTTCTCAGTGTCTTTGACGGAGGAGTTCTGTTCAGTTCTATCACTCTGATTCTTTTCTTTTTAAAAATGTATTTATACACACATCGATGTATTCTCTACAGCATCCATGTAAGTCATGTCCAAGAAGCTGGTTAAGCACTGACTAACCTAGAATAAGATCAAGTCTGCTTCAGATACCGGAGAACCTGGTCCGTGTCCCGTAGGAGAGGCCGTGTTTGACGGAACGTCCTCCTGTCCAGCTGTGCTGCGTGCTCTGGGGGCTCGCCCTCTGCCCTGCTCCCCCGCTGCCATCCGATGGCATCTCCACGTCTAGTTAGAGACAGGGCATCGTGTGAAATGTGCTTTGTCGATGGAGGCTTGGGATTTTTCGGAGAAGCCCGGAGGAATCAGCTGCCCATACTTCTGTCGTAATTTTGTTATCGTCTCAATTCGTGGATCGCTTCTAACAGTGAGGTGCAGCCATGGGGACACCTGGAGGGGGTAACGCCGTCACCAGGGCCGGGCAGGTGTCACTGGGGTGTGGGGAGGAGCTGAGGCACACGCAGATTGCGCAGTTTCCAGAGGCCCAGAGCAGTTACAGGATCAATTGGCGCTAGGCAAGATCACGGACTGAAATATATTCTTGCTTTGAAGATTTTACGGGCAGCCTGCACAAATGTGTGCGAGCAGAACTGGGTTTCAAGCCGGAGTGTAAATTATCGTGATCAGATCTAGCCCACTTAAAACTGGTAGTTCATTTTAATTGGATTGTATTAGGCTAGACACTTTATGAATACAAAAGCATCGTGCTTGTCAATTCATGCAGGGCTGAATTTGATTTAAATGGATGTGGATGCAGGTGTCCCCGAATTTCACCTTTCCTCTCTGATCTGATGAAGAATCTATTCAGCTCTTTGTGGGACCGAGCCAAAGCCTGTTGACGTTAATGAAGACTTTACTCTCAACTGAAATAAATGAATGAATCAGGCTGTTGTTTTTTTTTTACTTTCTGTTGTGATGATCCCATGCTTTGGAGAGCTTTTGCATTCTGCATGTGTGGCAAGAGGGAAGAGATAGGAAGTGCCAAACTTTAGACAAAGGCACAAGTCGCACTTGCAGGGCTCAGTCGGGCAGAGGGGGGGGAGGTGTTGTGCCTGGCAGTCCCGGTGCAGAATTTGGGCTGTGCGAGACACCGGGAAGGTATTCTAGGGCCTGTCCTTACTGTCTGTGAATCGTTGGCAATTCTGTGTGGCAGGTAGCGGAGAAGCACAGGCTGGTTATTGAACGTGGAGTCTGGGGCTTTTTTCAGAGGAAGAAACGCCCTTCTCCACCGATGGCCGAGGCTGTTAGCCTGTGGTATTTCGCCTTTTGGAGTAGAATTTGTGTGCGCTTCTCTTGTACAGACGGGCTAAAATTGCAGTGCTCCTGTTTGATAGGTTATCTCCACGGCCACGTGTGTTGGACACGGCGAGGGCTTGAGGTTTATTTTAAAGCTGCCTTAAATTCTTGTGCAAGAACTGGTAGGAAAGGACGTAGGTGTTGGCCGGACACACCCGAACTCCAGACCATGGGATTACACCACACTACAAGAACATCAAAGGGGTTTGCCTACACTTGAGTTTCTGAAGATAATTAATAGCTAATTAAATTGAGTTCAGCTAAATACTTGCACGTGTTGGTCTGTGTACTGCACAAACAAGGTGCAGGGAAACAAAGGCTTGCGAAGCACCCAGACGAGCATGTGCAAATGTCAGCTAACTCGAATTAATTGGCAATTGGTTACCTTGAGATGGAACCTCGCTGCTTGTCATGATAAATGTAATTAATGGCCCGGTGTTACGTGGGGAGGTCAGTCTGGATGGGCTAATGTTCCCTGCTGGCCGTAATACCCAGATAACTGAAATTTCAGGTTTCCTCTTCCGTTCTCATTCTCACATATGCACTTGGGGATCCTGCGTGGCAGGGCCTGGGATGCGTGGTGGCAGCCTCTTTGCATTTACAGTGATGTAAAACATCAGGTTTTATAAATCTCATTTTTGCACGCCCCGCCCCTCCCTCCTTTGGGCTGATAGCAAAAGATGACGGTTGAGGCGAGTCAGCAGAGCGTGAACTTCGTGGAGGGGTTTCTCTGCCTCTGCTTTCCCAGCTCTCCCCCTCCCCCAGCCCCTGCTAATGAAATCCGTGAATACCGGGCCTTTTCTTCCGTTGCAGCATCCAGTTATTTTCTTTACTTGTAGCAAACTCATCTGTGTCTGATCCTGTTGTTCTTACTGTCAAATGCGGCAGTGTTGGAGTGGAAGGCAGCAATCGAGTACGTTCTGCGGCTCTGGGAGCCTGTGAAGGCAGTGTGCAGGATTGGCTCCTTTGTGCTGAAGGAATAAAAATTTCCCCTCTGCAGAAACTTTTGCATCATTTGCATTCCAATGGCAGCAGCAAATTGGGCCTTTGGTGTGGAGCGGACCTTTTATCGCAATCAGCAGAACAGCCGGCCTTTTTCCTCCCGTCAGCTGATCAGGAGCCAGGAGCTCGGTGTTTTGGGAAGGGTGAAGGGACAGGTACTCCTATTATTTCCCCAAACAACCCGGACAGATTTACAAGTGCTTTGTGCTCGGCATCGGCTGAAGTCGATGAGAAACGTACAGGTATCAACGTCGCCTTTGAAAAAATCCGATAGCGCTCTGCTGCCACAGGAGCTCGCCTACAATTCCATCTGGGCTGCCCTCGTAGCTCCTCTCTCTTAAGCTGCTGGGGCACCGAGACACACGAGGGTGCAAATCTGAGGACCGACTGCTGTCAGTGAAAGTCCTGCTGGTCCGTGGTGCTCCCCGGCTGTCGGTTCTGCGGTGGGAATACCAGCACGGCTGTTGTCCAGAGCCCCGTGCTCGGGGCTGCGGTACCTGCAGGAATCCCCCCGCCTCTCCCAGGCCGACGCTGCCGTGCAGGTGGGAATCCAGAGCCAGCTCCAGAAGTACCCCTGCCACACCTCAGAATTATGATCCGGTGGAGCTCTGGTGTAATTCTTTGTTGAAGAAGTTAGAGGCCCAAAATGTTAAGGCTTATTGTTATTCTGAGTTGATAATCTCTGCCTTGCTTTAATAATTTTTCCTCATGCCTGGATAGCCTGCGAGTTGCACAATAATCACTCACACAGCTTTGTAATCAATGCCCAAAGTAATAGGATTCCGCTGGCCAACGGCAATTAATAAATTTGTGTCTTTTTTAAAACACTAGCAAGTCGGGCCTGAAATACGACTGACTGGCTTTCCTCATTTGCATATTTATTGCAGTGGAAAAATTCTTGCCGAATGATTGATGTTGAGCCTGCCTCTTGAATTCCAAACAGCACATTATTATGAAATGAAAAATGCCGGCCATACAGTTGATTAAAGTTGAAGACAGTGGAATCGGTGTTTTTTAAGATTGTGGGAGAATTAAAGGCATATTTTAATAGATGTTGACAAGAAGTGAACTAACAAAAGCAAAGCAAAGGATTTGCTTGAAAAGATTTAATCAAACGTGTTTCTTGGGGGATTAATTGCTGGGGATGACTAGTGCAAGTGGCTGGCTGGTGGATTTGAATGAGAAGTATTGTTCTCGGGCCAGCGTATCGAGTGCCATTCTGACCTGCAGTTTAACTCCTGTCCCCGGTCGTCGAAAGCAGGGAGAATTCCCCCTCTTCAGCTGAGCGTCGGGATAAAGGCGTGTGCCCGCTAACGATACTTCTCATTACGTGCGGCTATTAAAATAAAGCAGGTTGGCTTCCCCTCCGTATTTACGTTAGCGTAATGTGGCGGCGTGCCGGCACCACGCGTGCTGGGCGGCGGGGACGCAGTCACCTCCGGCGGGGGAGCTCCCTGGTCACGCCGTGCTCCAGCCTTTCGTGTGGGTCCTTCGTACGGTCCGAGGAGGTGCGTGGAAGATTAAAAGCTCGTGTGCCGACAATACTCCTGTGATGCCAGGTCCTCAGATTTAATCGAGGGGACAAAGTAGCTAGTTTCCAGCTTTGGTGTGGGCTCTGAATTTCCACATTGTCCTGTGCTTCATGCTGGGCTGTGGGGTATTGGCCCGGCGGGGCCCAGCACCCCCTATGGTGTGCAAAACAGGACCCAGTGAGCAGTGCCCAGCTTCTCCTGTGCCTGGCTCTTTGGCGCAGCTGCGGTGCCATTACCAAAGGCAGTTTCCCACCCTTCCCTTTGGGCTGGGGAGGGTAAACCTCAAGAAAAGCAGTGTTTCTCTGGCTCGGTGCTCTCTTCTACCCATGAGCTTCCAAATGCTGTTTGCTCCCAGCTGCCTTTCCCAGCACTTCTCCTGCTCTCGGCACAATGAACCCTGGGCGTTTTGCCCCCATTTTCAGGATTCCGTCCCCGAGTGCCGCACTCTGCACCCCCAAACCGTCCGAGCATGGATGCGCGAAGCCGGGTGGGGAGGAGCTTGCCCGGTGGAGCACTTTTGGGAATCCCACTGGTTGGCTCTCTGTGAATACCTTTGAAAACGTGCCCTCGAGGCACCTGCTGTTTTCCACTGACTGAAGTGTCTCGGTGGCGGGAGGCCGCTCCCCGCCACTCCCCGCCAGCTGCTGCTCTCAGCTGCTTGGCAAGATGAAACGAGAGCCCATTTTTAGAGGTCATGGAAAAGTGCCGGTATTTTCCTGCACAGGAAGCTGCCTTGCTGTAGAAGGGCCGGATTCACAGCGACAGGAGGGTCCGGAGGCCGTCACAGTCACAAGTCCCCGCTGCCGGGGATTCGGCAGCAGCGCAGGTGCCCTCTGTGCCTGGAGGGAAGGTTTGTGGAGGGGCCGGATCCCTGCAGCCCCGTACCAGGGGGGTGCCAGCGGCAGAGCAGGTTTGTCCGAAACCGCTGGCGTTGACAAAATAGATTTTTGTGGTTTGAGAGCAGCAGGACAGATTTCATCTCCGGTGGGTCTCCTGACACTTTGATACATGGCGCTGCTGTCCCCGAATGGAGCTAAGTACTCCGGGGCTACTCGGTGGCTGGGTGAGGGGATGTATAACCTGAGAACGTATGAGGAGCAGTAACAGGAGGGCGCGCTTTGATTTACTGATACCGGCTCCCAGCTTTCGTGCTGGATTGATATGCTGTCTGCTGGGTCTGGAACAACTTTTTCACTCCCGTACACAAAACGAAGGCGCTCCCGTGGGCTCTTCCAAGTGACTCCTACAAGTGAGCGTCTTGCCGCAGCCGCTCTGGAAGTTCCAGCCAAGCCCCGTGCTCTGTGTCACGGTAGCGGCCTGCGGGTGGATCCGCTCTGCATCCCTTCTCCTTGCCCCAAGGAGACGGTTTCTGGACCCTCCTAAGGACGGGTGGTAAAGGTGTGAGTTGTGCCGAGGTGCTGTGCGCTTTGTTCTGCGAGCGGAGCAGGAGGCAGCAGCCCGGCGGTTCTGACACGAGGACTGCTGGGTGGCTGCCGTAACGCGCTGCTTGTGTGACAGCTCCGTGTTTGTGACTTCTCTGTTCGTTTCAGATGAGGAGCAGCATTTAAAAAATTACGTGCGGGGGGAGGAGGAGAGCAGGAGGGTTAGTGCCTGGCTTTCCTTCAAGGTGACAGCGTGCAGCTATGGAACAGTTGGGTGTTACGCTGCCTTCGTTCACAAGTGGATTCGGCCTTTTCCCCAGCGCAGGCGGTGTAAAAGCAGATGAGGGCATTAGAGGGAAGGCGAGGAGAACTGGGAAGAAAAGAGTCCCTCCAGGAACTGACTGCGAAATGGGTAGGGCCGGGCTGGGGGTAGGAAGGCAGGGAGGGCGACACTTGGCTCCTGACGTTGGGTTTCCAGCACACTTAAGCACCCAACGGTAACAGCGAGAACGCACCGGTAATGCTGTTAAATACCCAAGAATTGAAAGCGGGAAATTACCCGGCTGTAAGAGGCTCATGATGAAGCCGCTGCCTGCAATAATTAGCCCTCCCACCTGGTTAGACGCATGGCCATTGTCTTCCCTGCCCTCTCCATCCCCTTCACTCCAAATGAAATTGCTTCCCATCCCCGCTTCTGCTGGGGTCCGCAGCTCGGAGCCTGGGGGAGCTCGAGCCTGCCTTTATTCCTTGCCTGCTCGCCGTGGCCCTGCTGTAGCCCAGCAGAGCTGGAGTGCTGCTCCAGTTGTAATTGACAGGATCAAAGCCGCCTGGGGTGCATTAGCACTGCTGCTGGAGGATAGGCAGCGGGTAGAAAATAAACAGTTTGGGAAGCTCTGGGGACGGTTAGCTGTGTCGCAGGCTGTCGGGAAGGTTTTGCTGCTGTAAGCTGTGAGTCGGGGTGGGGGCACTTCTCTCTGCAAACGATGCCTTGGCTCAGACACGTACAACAAATGCGGCTTTAAGGGCTTTTGTCTGGTCGTAGAATTGTTGTGATGCTAGCACACGGCTGTTTTACAGGTACAGCACACCTAATTGTTAATGGGTTACAGGAAGAGCTGCCGGGACATATCTGTAAGGACCGTGGGCCGGGGGAGGCAGAGCCCGGCCGCTGATCTGCAACAAGAATCTGAGAGCGCCTTCTCCCTGACAGTCCTGCTGGGGAGGCCAGGCAGTGATTTGTCTGAGGGTGGTGACAAGTAGGCAACATCACAGCGGTAACACAGGAGAGATTGAGACCTCCGAATGTCTGCGCTGATTTCTTCTTGCTCCGTCTAGGTGTGGCTGATGACGATTTGCTGTTCATTCTGCCTGTGATCTCTGTGTCCTCCAGTAAAACAAACAAACAAAAAAACACAAAAATCAAGTGGTGCAAAGTTCCCTCCATCCCGTTAGGCCAGCTACAAAGCAAGAAGCTTTGGGAGCTGAGCAGAACAACCCCACTGACTTCATGGCAGCGCAGGAACTGGCAGAGGAGCTGCCGGGGAGCTCTCGGTGCGTCCCTGTGAGCTCCTCCTGTGCTCCAGACAAGGCCCCGCGCTGGCACCAGTGGCGCTGTGTCCCCGTGGGGACACTGGCTGCTTGGGGAGGGAAGCCAAGCCTGTGTGAGCACACCCTGCGGGAAAACAGCCCGGGTGCTGTGTGCTGCAGTGCTCCGAGGGGCGCCTTCCCCCTTTCAGTGGTGCCTCTCTGTAAAAGCAGAAGGCAACTCACCTGCATCAGGTAAACAGAAGGGATCTGTCAGGTTCCGTTTAGGTTTTGGATAGAAGCGTGCTGAGTGTTTTTGCCTTTAGGAGCTGCCCCCGTGACTGATGGCTGGCAGTGCACAGGGAGCTTGTGCGGGCCTGGACAAACGCTTGTTCTGTAGCAGCGTTCTGCGGGGAGGCTTGTTGGGTGCCACAAAAGAACTGTTTCTGTGCAGTTAACCCTTCCCTACAGTCGGAGAACGTGAGATCGTTGAACAGGGATTGTTTGCTCTGCATCTGCACAGATACAGGAAAATTGCCTGCTAGGTTGGGTAGGCAACATCAGAACTACCGTCAGGATGTGTGGCCTGCATTTCGGCTTTTCTGGTCAGAATCCTCCCATTAAACTTGGCAGGCCATTGTTTAAGTTTGCCTCATAGATCAGATCTTGCTACATTTAATTTTACTTACAATCTAATTTTTATACCTCCTGCGTGGTGAGCACAGCGGCACAGAAGCCAGCAATAGTCACAGCCCTGCAGGAGTTCATTTCTTCTCCTGGCTCTCCCTCCTTCTGCTCCCTATGCCATGCACATTGTGTGCGAGAAAGAAGAGGGAGAGGTCAAGCCCGGATGGGATGTGTGTGTATGCAATTTCATAATATTTGACTGGAGCTGGCATCTGTCACAAAACAAGGACAGAAATGAGTTAGTCAGCAAAAAGGTGGTTGTGGTGTGTGTGTTTGGTGAAGCCCTTCTGCACACATCTCTGTGTCTCTTCAGTGTGTTAATCCCGCAGGCTCTGCAGGCTGGATGTTTGTCAATGAAACGTTAGATCAGGGTACTCCCGCTGTGCAGCCAGGCAGAAGTTTAGCAGGCAGTCCTCCCTCCCTCCCTCCCTTCCTCCCTCTTTTTAGGAAAGAAGTGCTCTTTCTTAGTGTGGTATTGTTTAACAGTTATAAATCACCCTCAAGTTAAACTCACAACTCTAACTGCTTGGAGAAAAACATTCAGTTGGCCACACAATAGCTGTGGCAGAAATTCAGGTTTGAGCTGAAGAAGCTAGGTCTTCACCCAGAGCACGGATCTGTGGAAAATCCTCACGTGTCTCTTGTTCGGCAGGTTGTAAAGCTGTGGAGGCGTTGCTGCGAGTACTGGTGGACCTTCAGGATGAGCTGCTTTACCAGTACCCAGGCACGAGGCACCTGGTGGATGGAAGACAATCAAAACCTGAGAGGTGAATACAGGACAAGACAAGTCCTTTCTGAATCCTTTGCTGTCCAACTAAGCAGGAAAATGCACAACTTCCTTGACCTCTCACAGCTTTCTCTGCTGTTCTCTCCACTGATGTTGTATCGGGGTGACAGACATGCTGGGCACATGACCATTTACCTTCCCTAGCCCGTTTTGTAATCTCTGTCAGTGGAGAAGGGGCTACGCCGTGCCTCTTCCCCATAAGTATCACCACGGAGTGCAGTGAGCACGGGTTGTAGTGGGGGAGCTGTTAGGAATTCACACGTTGCTTTACACAGGGTGTTTAGTCTGTATTTTTCTTCCAGCGATGATGAAATTCCCAGCAGTAGTGATGAAGAGCGAGCGGTGGAAGCTCAGGAGAAGAGGAGGCGCCCCCCGAAGCGAAAGCTGACGATGGGGGACTACCCGGACTTCCTAGCCAAGCGGTATGCTGACTTCAGGACGTATCGGAACAGCGTCCTGCAGAAGTGGCACGAGAAGACCAAGCTGGCATCTGGCAAAATGGGCAAGGCAAGTCTCTGCGTGTGCTGACGTGCTTGCCGTTAGCAGAGCTGTGTGGCACAGCAGTTAGCTTGGAAGTCTTCTCTTATGGCTATTCCAAGCTAGGCCAAGCGTCACAGCAGTAAGAATTAAATACACAGGTGCATTTTCCCCAGCCTTAGTGGAGTTTGTAAATAATCTTAGCCCTCAGGTTTCAGAGGCATAAGATGTTCCACTCGTTGTTTTGAGGGGCAGGAATTCTTTTTCTCAGGGACAAATGGTTTCCCAAAGTTTTTTACTATCCTTTTGTGTAGTATTGGTTTTCTCCCATCTCACCTTAACTGTTCTCTAGCAGCAGGAAAGCTCTTTGAAAATGCCATATTGCTGATCTGCAAGCTGCTGGTGTTTTACCACGGAACTAGCAGGGGTTTCTGTGGCCCTCCTCCTGCACAAAGCGTATACTTCAATACAATGGGTAGTCATCTCGCCCTAATATCCCGGGTCTCCTAGCGTCTGCGAGTTAATATTAATCATCGAGAAGTTCATCTGAACCAGAACAACAAGAGCATTTTATTAAGCCAGGCCTCGGATTGCCTCAGGTTGGGAAGGGAAGGAGAGAGAGAAACAAATAAAAAAATCCTAGCAAAAATCCTCCAACAAAGCCCAAACCCCCTCCTCTTGGAATGCTCTCCGCTTATCCACTGACATGGAAAGATAGAGAAACACTGCTGCCTTGAGGAAAAGCTTTCTGCATTATCTGACACTAGTTAATGTTGTTGCAGGGTTTCGGTGCCTTTGAGCGTTCAATCTTGACTCAGATTGATCATATTCTGATGGACAAAGAGAGATTACTACGGCGGACACAGACCAAGCGGTCGGTGTATAAAGTGCTGGGAAAGAAGGAACAGGAAGCTCAGCCGGTCCCCGAATCTCTGCCTGAAAATTCGGTAAGGGCATTTTGTTTATGTAACCCCTCCTGCGGAAGCAGTGAAACTGCAAAGCAATTAGCTCGAGCCTTTAGCAGGTAATATTCTTGTTTGGGAGAGATTTATGGAGGGCCTATCTGAGTGTTGATTCGTGTAATGTAATGGCTAACCAAAAGATGTGGACATTTCAATTCCATTTTTATGGCGTTTGCATTATCTCCTGTGCCAGTTCCTGACAGGGGAAAACAATGTTTGGTCTGTGATTGTGCTGTAGGAACTGATGGTCACTAAATCAGCTTCCTGAGGCAGCAACTGCAAAACTTTGGTTTTGCTCTGGAGTTTGGAGCCTTTAACCCAGAAAATCATAATGCGTGTAACCTGTGGAGTATGGTAGTAGTAAGTCTGTTATTAATTTAGTATTTAAGACTGAATAAATACTCGATTCTGAAAGATCATGTAGAATTACTGCACTTGCAAGATGTATTTTTGCCGTTACATTAAAAATATCTGTAGCATTTTGCCAGAAAGACTTTGTATAGTCCTATTTATTTCCCAGTAAAGGGATCATAAATCTGTTTTGACATTGGCAGTGTTTCTGCCTTGCCTTTAAATGTATTCCTAGTCCTTAAAAGCTTCTTATGATGGGAGCTTTTCTCCATTCTTTTGGATCTTCAAGTGTTTACAAGCTGCTACACATGAACTCATCAGAGGTGGGGACGGAAGCATGCACGTGTGAGCCTTCAGTATTTCCTTTGTGCTTCTAGGAAGTCCTTCCTCAGACTGATTCCAACAGGCACCTGAAGGACATAGATGAGGAGATCTTTGATGATGACGACTTCTACCACCAGGTACGTGACCGTAAGTCCGTGTCGGTGTTATGGCTCCACTCCTTAACATTTCCCAAGCTAATGCAGTCGGTTCTGTGGTCTGCATTTCTCTGATCGGTGAAGCTCAGTCATCTGTCGTAACATCTGAAGTCTCTGGACATTCCTCCAAGGATTTCACTCCGCTTTAAATGTAGGGTTGTGTGAGCAAGCAAACTTGTGGATGTAAACATACTGCCGTTACTGGAACTGCTGTGCTCAGGTGAGTCAGGGCTGCAGAAGGCCTGTGTCTGTAGCTC
Organism: Nettapus auritus; assembly: GCA_011076525.1. Taxonomy (NCBI): domain Eukaryota; kingdom Metazoa; phylum Chordata; class Aves; order Anseriformes; family Anatidae; genus Nettapus; species Nettapus auritus. Next base: position 9,795,411 of record CM021783.1, read on the forward strand.
TCACTGGTGAGCACTGCTACACAAGAAAAAAATCACTGAATTCTCCAAAGGTGACCATTTTTCTGTGGGCAGAGTCCGGTTATGAAAAATGATTCGAGTAGATTCTCAAAAGCACCTCAGTTACTCTCATCTCGACCTAAATCATCTCATCTACCTCCAGAGTGAAAAAAACTGCAGGGCTTCTGGAGCACTTTTCCTGGAGCTGTGCCAGGTTGGAGTGGGGCCAGCTGTTCTTCTTATTCGCAGAATTCTTAGAAATGAGCGATCTGCACCAAGCGTGTGGAGGCTGAAGCTTAGGGAAACCTTGTGTTTGTGATTTATTTAATAAATGACAGCGCCAGCTTTATAAAATACTGGAACTGCCGTGTGCTGAGGAGTGTGATTCACTGGAAGTCGTACCCCAGTGCATGAAAAACTAGTTTTGCCCTGATGATCTACGGAACGTTTTAACTTCAGGACTAAACAAATACAATTATGTCCTTGGAAAGGCAGGAATTTCTGATCTGAATAGTTATTAAAGTGGCTAGCAAAGAAAAGAACGGTTGCCATGTGGCTGTGCCCTGATAAGTGATCTAACCAGAAACATTCAAGTACTTTGAAAACTTGGGATTTCGTGTTCAGAGCCAGGACTAAGGAAGAACAAAATGACGTAAGTTGGTGATGGGTAACTGTGTTCTATGGGCAGGAAATACAAGGAAATTCAGTGCAGCCTTTTTTTCCCCTCCAATAAAGCTTTCAGCACTCTTCCAACTACTGCTGTGGTTGAAGTGCGAGAACGCTTTGCAGTAGACCTCAGCTAGCGTGGAATGAGGACAGTTCTAAAAACCTGTTGAGTGTTTCGTGTTTGTGAGGGACCTACTCAGGGCAGACTGCCTCAGGGCCGGGAAGGGATTCCACGCCAGCTGTTCTCCACACCTGTGCAATTTATGGTGGAACACCTCTGCCGGTATCGCAGTGAATCGCGCAGCGTTTCGGAGGTGAGTGAAGACGTTGGGTTCCTCTGCGTGGGCTTCAAAATGGAGAAGGGAGAGCGTGCGGCGTTGGCAGCAGGGGCTGAAGAGCCCTGGCCTGTTAGGCAGAGGGATAACGCTGACCTAGAACGTGGGGGCCAAGTGGACCTGAAGCCCAGCTCTCAGGTTCAAGTGGGCCTTAAGGACACAGAACTAATTAAGGAAGTGTAATAAACAAGTGAAGTGGTCAAGGAGAAATAGCTGTGATTGGCAGTCCTTGGGCCTGTGCTTGTTGGCCATGAAATGTTAAATTTTTTTAAGAAAAATCGCAATAGATGAATGGTCCTTCTTCCTTTTTAATAACTTTAACTTCGATAAATCCTCACTTCAGAATTATGACTAGTCACAGCTTAGCTTTTCCCCTCACTGGTTAATTGGGGTGCTGGGGTTAATCTAAATTAAAACTTAAACTAATAGAGGTCATTGAGGGAAGAGAATCACCTGAGTAAAACAAATGGGTCTGCCAGGCACAACTGTGTCTTGGCCATTTCCCAAGAGGGAAGTGGCAGCAAATTGGAGTTGTTTCAGCACTGGGGAGAGGTGAAGGATGGGTGACACTGGTTTAATGTACGGCTCCTCTGGAAACGTTCCAGATTGCAGTCCTTGCTGTACCAACTGCTGCCTCCCGCGCGCCGAATGGGAGCAGGACCAGCCAGCAACATCTGGCAGCACAGCAAGGAATGGGTGCAACTTTCGAAACCCCATAGACTCTAAATATGGTGCTTAGCCTGGTGGAGGCTTTAATCACTTACTACGCTTTGGAGCGGGCTACGACAGCTTATCCTAGCCTCGTACATCACGCACAGACATCTGCTGAGCTGCGAGGCAGCTACACATTCATTTTCCTTTCTTGCCCTTTTTTTTTTTTCCCCGTCCCTCCCTCCCTCCCACCCTTCTCCTCTCCTCCCGTCCCCAATATGCTTCTTGGGAGAGATGATCTGTAAAGATTACCGCTTCATTGTGTGCAAGTAATTGTGGGGATGCCAGCCCCTTGACAGACACCGCGCGGCACCTGTTCCACTGACCTGGTTAATTTCTTCTGTTGAGTGGGATTTGGCAGAGATTGGAGCTGAAGCCAATTCAGTGATAAGGCTAAAGAAAATGGCTGTATGTTTTCTGTCACCTCCCAATTAAATTGGTTTCATAAAGTGCTTTCCTTTATTTGTCAGGGTGGTAAGCTGAAGCCGAACGGTGCATTCAGAGAGGGTAGAGTGCATTACAATGGAGTGCTGACAATGCGGAGAACGTGTTTTCTTTCAGATGGGTCATAACTGTGCAGTGCTTTTGTGTGTGTGTGTGCGTGCGTGTACACTTATAAATAAAATGCAGGCAGGGAACTGGTTCTTCAGCAGTAATCAGCAGCAACGTCACTGACTGCTGGAGCTCAGGGGTCAGAAACTGACCCCTGCGTCACACTTACTGCAAAGACTGTGCATTTCAGGGGGTGCTTTTTGCCTTGTATTTACATTCAGGTACAGACTTCTTTCTGTTGTTTTAATTTTTCTGGAAAACACTTGTAATCGTTAATTTTGATTACTATGCATTATCGAGTAGTAGGGTTTATCAAAGGTAGAAATTTGGATGAAGAAGGACGCGAGGCACCAACTTTCTGTATATTTCAGTGTGAAATTAAGTAGTTAAAAATGGATGAGATCTGATAAATGTGCACAAATTAATTAAAGTAGCTCTGCTGTTGCGTTACAGATTATAATCCAGAGCTCTTTCATGAGACAAAAGCCAGAATGTTGTCGACTAGGCCTGCTGTTTGCTGGCATTCACCATGTGGGGCTGCTGGAGTTTTACAGTGACTCAGGATTTAACTCTGCTCTCACTGCTCGTCCCACTTCGCCTTTCCTCTCATTCCTCAGCTGCCTTAGGATCAGTTACAGGTGTTCTTGTGGTGGCCCACATTGAAAGGTAATAATATATTGCCAAATGAATGATGCGAGTGCAGCGTTTGTATGTAGGTTGCACTGGATGAGCGTCGTTAAATTGTTTCCGAAAGATCCTCATTAGTGACAGCAGTGAGAGGCTAGACCCCATTTCTTCTGAACTCTTGTGTGTACATGGTTTTCAGGAAGGAAAAAGGCTAAATTTTCAGAAGTCCTATTTACGTAGAGTTCACTACAGCTGATTTTGCAGCATTAAGACTTAAAATTCCAGCGTGCTCCCCGAGAGCTGCTGGCCTGCCATGCTACAGTGGAGATTTTATTATTAGTTTGAACTACTCCAGTACAGGAGCGTGGAAATTGGTTTATTTCCAACAGGCATTAGCTTGGTGTTCATATGCTAAGCGTTCCGCTGCTCGCAGCTCTTCCCAGAAAAAAAGTTCATCACCGATGGCAGCAGGTGTGCCTAAAGGGAATTAGGGATGTGCATAATCCCTGCTCCCTCTGCTCTCCTGCTCCCTCCTCCCCTGGTTTTGTTGGATGTCACCGCTTTTTATAACGCCATCGGTCGTGTTTGTGATCACCACAGCTTCCCGAAGCTAGGCAGAGCTGGTGAGGATGCAAACTTTGAGTCTTCCAGCAGCGATGGCAGCAGCCTGTGGGGCAGGGCTGGGGAGGACTGCCTTCCTTCAGCTGCTGCCGTGAGCTGAGATGAACTCTTCGGGTCTGGGATGTGCTCCCGGGGTAGGTGAGCTTAAGTAATGAGAAGTCTTGCTCCATTCCGTGTTTACACCATAATTATTTAGGACAAGAGTTGATGTTGTAGAAGACTGATTTGAGGCCTTGTAACGTTATTTTTGTTCCTTGTAGGGCGGCGCCGTGTGTGCCTGCCCACTGCTCGCACTCTGTGTGAAGGACGGGATTTTTCGAGGTGAGGAGGAGATCTGGCTAACTTGCTTTTTCCCAGTTTAGCCTTCAGAATTCCTCCTTAAATCTGCGTGAGCACCAGATGTCTTTCTGACGCTGTTGTTAAGATCCTTGTAGCTCAATGTGTTTCTGTGCCGGCTCTCCATCTTTCCAGGTCCCAGCTTTTTCACATTCTTGAGTCCCAACCAAGAGTAGGCCTAAAGCAGTTCCTGGGCACATACTGTGTTTTCCTCTCTCGGGCAGGATAATGCCATAAACAAGTAATTACTAATCTAGTGAACTATTAAAAGTCGATACTGGTGAAGAATAGAGAGAAGGCTGGCTTTCTGACAAGCTGGTTTACCTTAATTAAACTGGTGAGTGATTAATATGGACAGCTGATCTTGTGTCTTTAATTAGATGCATTTAGAGTTTGGTGTGAGTAAGAGATGTCTCGAACCATCCCACAGGTTAATGGCAATACAATACTCTTATCACGGGCATGTATCTTTCAAATGGCTGGGTAGATGGTTAATAACACGTTTTAAAGCTTGATTTGAAACGTCTCTTAATGGGATATCAGAAAATGCGCAAGTCAGTGCCTATTTTATTCAAAACTGAATTTCAATAAGATATTTTTTATGAAGTGACTGTCCAGTGATTTCACCTCGCAGTTTAGATTTTTACATTAGAAATCGACTGCAGGAAATCGTGTATCAAAAGTGTTTTGGGGAGGATTTACAAATGCAGTTTGAGAGGCAGTACAGATTTCCTCGGGCACTGCTAGAAATCCAAATGGTGTTAAGCTGCGTGTGCGCGGCAGCTCCAAGGAGGAAAGGAAACGTCTTGTTTCTGTGTCAGAGCAGAATGCAGTGTGAAATGTAAGAAGAGACCTGAAACAGAAGCAACCTTTTCATTATGCTGTTTGCAATAATTTTACCATGTATATGTATGAAAAAGAAGGAAAAAATGACGTGATTTATCGTGTCTGTCCAAAGAACAAAGAAGAGAAAAAATAAATGAAAAAGTATTGAAATCACACTGATAAAGTGCAGCTCTGACAACTTTCTGTTCAGAAGCGGAGTGACTTTGCACTTTTACCAGCAAAGAGGAAAAGCAGTCGGTGTTTGTGCTCTTACTTCTTCACTTGGCCTGGGCAAGCTGCGCTCAGCTCCTCTCTTTTCATTTCCTACAGTGATTTTGTTAAAAAAATAACCGCTTTTGAAAAATGATTAGAAGATAACTTAATGATAACACGTTGTTTCAATGTGACTTGGGATGTTGCAGCTCTCTGAGGCAGGCTGAAGGTAATTTGCCGGAGCTTTTGGAAGGATTTTGTTAAAAGACACCAGGGCGCTGCGAGTAGGCCTTCCTGCCACAATGTTTGTTTGTTCATTGTCTCCAGTTACAGATGCACACTTAGCTGGAAAAGCCCACAGAGGTAATTTGCAAATATTTTAGAGCTCCTCACTAACAAACAGAGTGGTTTTTTTAGCCAGGGGGTGTCAGTGCTCTCATAAGGGTGAGCAGCTGCTGGTAAGCCTGTGGTCTGGGTTTCTCACGTTTTCTCATCGTTTCTAACTCCACGTATCGTTGCATCTTTTCTTGTTTCTGTTGCTTTCAACAAATTACTAAGCTGGCAGAAACAGCGCAAGGTTCTGCTTTCCCGTTGCTCTGCACAGATGTTTTAAAATGCACATTGTTGGCCCCTCGTTCGGTATTACTGGTGCGGGGAGCCCAGCAGGACTGCTGCGACTTCTCGTGCAGCAGCAAGCACGACGACGGCTGAGACCGCGTCTCACCTCCCCTCGTACCTGACTCAGAGAATTCAAAGCCAGCGGTGCCACTTGCGAGACAGAGCAGGTGGCTTTGATGCACAGTAGCAGAAGTGACCCGTGCCTTTACTGGCTTCTCTGAAGACTTGAATAACATCAGAGAAAAAGTGTTGCTTTTGTTCCAGTTACATTTCTCAGGTTTGTAAACTAAACGTAGATCAACTTCTGCAAAATATTAATTTGAACTGGTCTGTGAGGGCAAAGAAAAGTCCCTTTGGTCACGAGGCTTGTTTCAGCTAGACGTAGCTCTTTGTCTCAACTGGAAATGCTCTGGGGTCTGCAAATCAGGAAGGTCAGCAAGTGCAATACCAGAAACACTGATAGATAGTGCATGAAAATGAGACCTAACCTCTACAATGAAAATTGACCTCCAAATGAGAAATGAAGCTCTGTTACCCTTGAACAACACCCTCATGGCATTTCTAAATCCCTCTCATTTTGTACGATGTGCTGCGTCTCCTAACTAGCAGAGAAGGGGAGTCCCTTTAAGGTGAATTCTTCAGAAAGCACACATCGGTGACTCCAGTGTCGATTTTAACAATGGCTTTGGTGTCAGCAGGTAGGTGAATACAAGCTGCTTTTGAAGCTTTCGCCTTCGGTCACATCCTGTGGGTACGGGGCTTTGCTCTTTGTTCGCAGTTGCAGGTGTTAATTCCTCTCGGGTGCTCCGAACACAGGAGGGTACATCAGTCCTGCTCCTGGCCCCGCGCTAGCGCTGCCTGCGGCCTTTGGCAGGCCACGCAACGTGTGTGCTTTTCTTTACGTGTGTGACAGGTAGTCCCTGGTTTTGACCAGGGAGCCTGATTTGCTCGGGTTTAGTAGGATTTGCAAGCGCTTGTTGATAGCTGAATAAAAATTTTCTCTGATGTGGAGCTTTGTAGAGTTCAGAAGCACAAGCACGCGCTCACGGCAAGCGTCGCCCCTTAATTCCAGAGACAAACAAAACTCACACGAGCAGCTTTCTTCCGCTTACTACTGCCCCTTGTCCACTTTGCCCAGTTTATGCTCCTGGTTCCTGCTTTCGGTAGGAGCAGCCTGGAGCTGGTGGTGGAGCTGCAGCCCTCCGGGTGTGCGGGAGGGCAGCTGTGGGTGTTTGCGTGGCAGAGTGAGCCCGGCTTGCTGAAGTCCAGGGAAGATGTGGAGAGGTGAAGGAGGGACAGCAAAAAGGGATATGTTTCAAATCACAGCCTTTTGATGCTGAAATTGCCCAACTCCAACCTCTGTCTTCACACATCAGGGCTTAATTCTGATGGTGATTTACTTACACTTCCTAGTTAATAATTAGACACTGGGAGACACCATATATCACTCCTAATGGAATATATGGGGGCCGATGAGAGTTTTCTGTTTTGACTAATAAATTTAAACCAGAATCGCCAAGCTTAATGAAATATTACCGCTTCGGAAGTGTTTTAAGTCTTGTGCTGTGAAAACAGTGTTACTTTATTCGGTAAATGAATTTATCATTCATTCTGTATCCCGAGCTGGCTCTGGAGCATGGGCTGAAAGCAAGACTCTGAACTAGAAAGCGGAAAAACTAATCAAATCCTTAAAGACCAAAGGCAGCGAGGCAGGTCTAGACTGACTTTTTCAACGGTAGCCTCTGGCTACATCCACTTTTATTTTAGTAACCATTGTTAGCATGATTTACAACTTTAGCTTTAAGACGTACGCTATTTAGATGTAGTAAGATGCTTCGCAGCTTTTATTTCTCTTTCCTAATTTCCCTCTTGTCCCTGCTCTTTTTTAATTCCCCCCCATGCCTGTCTCCCTTCCCTCCCCCCGGCAGTGTCCCCGGTCTCGCAGGTGACACCGCACTGAAAGAACATTTCGCTGCCAGCCCAAGGTCAACAAGGCAGCGTCTGCCCCAGCTCTGGCTGGTGTGCTGCTGCCCCCAGCACGGAACGGGACCGTGCTGTTGCCCTGCCCGGCAGCACCCAGCTCAGCACCTCGCGGAGCTGTGGGCAGGGCCGTAAGACCTGGGTGCCACCAGCCCGTGACTTGGTGTGCCTCCAGGACGCGGCAGTCCCGCTGCTTGGCTCTCAGAGCGTCGGGACGTGTGCGGTGCCGTGTTCTGCGCCTCGGCCACTACAGCTCAGCAGCTTTCTCCGTGCGTTGCAAGGAAGCAAGATAAGAGGCGCCAGTAAACACATCTTATTGCCGGTACAGGAAGAAACACTAAAACGTAGCAGCACCATTTCTGGCTGCTGTTACAGCCCTCCCTCCCACCTTGCTTTTGACAGCATATTGACTAGGAACCAAGATCCCATTTCTGCTTAGCCTTAAGGGCAGCTGTTTACAGAGTAGCGGTGTTACATAGGTTTACTGTGTCGTATGTCTGTGTAACACTGGATTTGGATCTTGTATTTAGCTGCCAGAAGTGACTGTGATGAAGTGGGAGAGATAAACTGATAGATTGTGTGCCAGAAAGATGTTGGGAATCAATCAGATAAACAGGGCAGAGAAATAGCTTGCTGTTTTCTAGTGATAATAAACCAGAGGCTTCTGTTCCTGGAATTCTTAAATGTAATTTCTGTAGTAATAATCGCCAAAAATAGGCAAATAGAGGGGGAAACAGAAGTAGTGGCAGGATTTTAATTGTGCTTGAATTGTTCTTTTTTTTTAATACCATGTAAGCCTTGAAGGCAGGGGAAGACGTGGACAGGAATAAACATTTTCTCTGTTGCTTGATTGCCTTCCATTTAAAAACAAAAAAGGTCATAAAACGGTAACCAGCTACTTTTAAATAACATTTTTTTGGCCTTTCCCCCTCTCCCACGCTTCTTGTCAGTAGGAGTTGGGTACACAGCAGCCTGTGGAAGTTCAGGCTTTGCTTTTTTCATCCTTCCAAAAGACCAGCAAACAGTAACGATCCTGAAACGCCAGCGGGATTCCTCGTTCTGCCCCTCGGGGAGAGGAGCAACTGATTCTGTCAAGCTCAGCAGCTCACTGAGGAGCAGGGACCGGACCCACGCTGGCTGTTCTCTGCAGCATCCCCCAGCTCCTCCTGTGTTTGCACTCCGTGGCGTTGTACAGTTTGTGCAGTTTGCTCTGGGCTCCTGCAACCAGCACTTACTGAGTGGTCGGCCTGTCCGACAAGCCCAGAGGTGGCTTTGCAGTGCCACCATTCCCGTCCTTTGCCCTTGCTTGGTGACCTTCAGGACATCAGTGTGCTTTGCCGTGTGGCGCTCCTTGTGCTTGGCCATGGTGCTCCTAAATTGTGCCCTTCTGGCTTGGCAGAACCTTTTTGATTCGCTTCAGATGACTGCTATGATGCTAAACGTCACCTAAATAAGCCATAATGTGTTGATGGGAAGACTCTCCTAGTCCTAGATCCATCTGAAACGGGCTTTATACAGAAACTTTTCTGTTTGCCTCCAGTGTTACGCTCCAGTCATGTGCGCTGCAGGGACTGTTTTGGAAGATAACTGCTTTAGCTCTTGGAAAACTCTGGGGAGGAGATGTTGAAAGGCTTTAGCTCTTGGCATGCCATCTTCTAGAGAGCTTCAAGAAATGAGGCATGCAGATTCTCTTGGGAAGTTGGCACCTAATTTCTTAAATTTTCCGAGAAACACGTGAGCCTGTTTGCATTAACTTGTCTCTATTGTGCTTTTAAATGGAATTTTTGTCTTTCTTGTAGCTCCTTCGAGAATTTATAGAGCGTAAAACCAGCTCGCTGGACCCCAACGATCAAGTAGCGATGGGCAGGTGAGTAAGAAGCTGTCCGCAGCATCACTAGCTTCTCCCCGGCGCTGCAGCACAGCCCAGGAGTGCACAACTACCTGTGAGCTTCCAGTCCTGCCCGTTGTAGAGGGCAAAATTGTGAGTGTCTCTGGAGGAAGCTGGCTTTAGTACAATGCACTGCCCCTGGAGACACTTTGCACCATAAAAGGTTTGTACCTGACCGTGGATACCTCTGTCGCAGTGGTTCATGCAGCACAAAGAGGGTGTGTAGAGGAGCATCTTGTCCTGTCCTGCCTGCCAAGAGGGAAGTAGACGAAGCAACTGCCCGCTGCTGAAGTTGGGCATTCTCTCATTACGAGCTCTGATTTGCAGAGGAGTGAACTGTCTGTAGTGAGATAGGTGCAATGATTCCCGTGTATGCTCCCTCCCTGCTGTAAGAAAAGATACCGATTGATTAGAACGCCGTCAGGGAATGTTTCCTGCATGCCAGGAGTAAAACACAACTCCATGCAGGGAAGTTTGTATTTCTCAGTTTAATTCTGAGCTTAGAAAACAGGGAACATTTCAAACACTGCCTAATAAACAGCGTACGTTCAAATAGCCCTGGGCTATAACTGAAAATCATGTAAAAGCCCAGGAAAGCTGGCGCTGCTGGAACAGGGCTCTCCGCTGAAAAAGGAGTTAAGGGGGGGGGGGGGGGGAGGGGAAGGAAATTCATTAGGAAATTCTGTGTAAGTAAAAGAACTTTTATCCTCGTAAAATACTATCCAAATTTTAGTGCAACATGTCAAATCTATTTTGTGTATGTCTGGAATATTATGGAAAGCTATTCACTATAATTTAACATGATATAGACAAAATTACATTTAAGTGGTGATTACATTGTACATTTATCTGACTTTACAATAAAATAGATTACAGTAATTAAGATTATATTAAGATTGCAGTAATTGGATTTTGCTAGATTTTTTTCCCTGATGTCAAGTTTTCATTGTGTAAATTAGGTAAGATGATGCTCATTTTCGTCAAAAAATATTTATAACTTGTGGAAGTTTTTCCCTGCTGAAAACTTCTTTGACGTGATGAGATTCTGTTTGAGGACCTGAGCCTTCCCTCCTAAATTCTGCTGGGGATCAGACAGCGCCTCCTGAAAGTGGGATTTGCCTTTCTTTTGTAGTTCTGCTTAGTCAGAGGTGGAGCATCGTCGAGGACTTCCTGCCAGATTTGCCAGGTTTAATAGGCAGAGATGGTGGGAGAAATACTTGCTTGTAATTTTTTATATGCTTTGCAGAACTGAGGGAGGAAATAAATTCAGAGCATCTACTGCAGTGGAGCACTTCTGTTCATGAGCTTAGCGTAGCCTGTCTCACTTAAAGAATCAGTTCAGAGTGTGTCAGACCGTCTGTACTGTTCTGGGCTTTCTGTGTGCAAAACAGAAATCAATCAATGCCAAAACCAAAAAGGAGTACCTTTAAAGATAATTTTCACAGATTTTAGCATTTATATTTGATAAAGCTTTTATTTTTAATCCTAAAGATTCTTAAAAAAAGATCAGTAATCAAGAAAGAGTGGAAAATGGAGCCAGCCTTGTGGTCTCCATGGATTTCCCTGCAGATGAAGAATTCTCACCGAACAGTGATCGTCTCATTGGGATCATCAGGGCTGGCCTGTGAGGCCTTTTGTGGCTGGCATGAGGAGAAATACTTGCCGAAATAGTTGCTGTTTAAAAGCTGTGTCTATGGAGTGGAGCAGTAGCGCAGGCATCTGAAGTTTCATACTTGTTTTCCTGAGGTCCTGATCTCCTTCACTTCTGTATATGCAGTAGGCCAAAGGGCTGGAACAGGCTTCAGACCCCAGCATAACTAATGCTAATTTGCTTTGTGGTTCTAAAATCGGTGTAACCGTCATTTTGCATCCCTCAGGCAATGGCTGGCCATCCAGAAGTTACGAAGCAAAATAAAGAAGAAAGTGGACAGAAAAGCCAGTAAAGGAAGGAAAATCCGGTGGGTGACAGCTTCTGCAAGCCACCAGAAGTTGTGATTTTGCCAAATCAAATATGACTGCCCTGGTTTGGCTCCAGGGAGCATTGGTAGGCCTATTTGTCCCCTTCAGGGCAAGCTGCCTTGCCCTGGGGCGTCCACTGTGGAATCTTAATGTTCTTGGAGCCTGGAATAAGGGTTGCAGCCTCTGAGCACTGCCCAGATCAGTCTTAGCAAGTGTTCCTTGGTCTCAGAGGGCACTGGAGACTGGGGTTCAGATGCCCCTAAGTGGTTTGGGGTCCTGATTTCTGGTGAAAGCCGACAGGCACCAATTGTGTGACATACATGCAGCTGACTAAGGTACAGATGGCAGCTGCAGGGGAAGATTTGTAGAAAAGCCCAAGTGAGGTACGTGCCTATTTCCCACGAATTCTCATTTGAAATTTGGTGTCTAATTTAATTTGGGTTGATCTCTCTGAGCGTGCTTCCAGTGGAAGAATTGTCCACGCTGTAGGGTGGAAAAGGAAGCGGTCTGGAGAAGATAGGTTTTTTTCCCCTTTGCAGAGCAGATATATTAGCCTCCCTGAGTTTAGCGTGACTGCATGATTTGTAGTGGAGGAGGTGTTTGTGGCAGGGAGGCATGCTGAAAAGCTGCACCGCTTCCTGAAAAAATCCGCAACATTAACCATCCTTTTGTGAGTAAACTATAAATCGTGAGTTTAGATGGCATCTGATAGAAAGTCAGTGGAGTCAGTCTGGGTCAGGCCTGGCATAGCAATTTTTAAGATAGATGTCATAAGATAATTTATTAAAAGAGGGAAGAGCTACTTTGTTGGCCTGAAAAGCCTATAATTATTGACTATCAATATTCTTTTCTGTCAGCATCACACATAATTGGATATATTCATGATTCAGTCAAAACTACTGACAACATCACACAACTGAGTCAGACTCATAAACCTCTAGGAATAATGGGGAAGTCTCTCATTGTGTGCAATCTGTGCGCTTCAGCATTCCTGAGAGATCAGCTATCTTGCCAAGTCAATTGCCTCTTAGATCTTAGGTGCCCTTTTTTTTCTTCGCTAAATAAAAGTTGCACTGACCCCTCAGGAAAAATATCAATAAAAGAAAAAAATGTGTCATTGCCTGGTTTTAGGATTAACATGCAGTTAAGCTCCAAGATCTTTTCAGAACAGTCCAGAAGAGCCCAACTTGGTGTTTTTAAATAGTTTTTAATTTTTTTTTCCCTTAAAATCAGCAGTGCTTTGAGTTGTTTTCATGGAGGACTTCAATATCCCAGAGAGCAAAGTATCAAAGCTAAATTTTACCTGCCTCAATAATTCTTTTTAGCAATCCTTTAGCAAACCTTCAGTATTACAGCGTGTTCGGGTGAAATGTGTTAGTTCGTTATAGGGTCTGAGGATCTCCAAGTGCTTTCAAAAGCAGCTGACCTTGTGCTTGACACGAGGCCCTGTTCCCTTCCTAGATGGAGAAGTTGAGGCATCAGGAGAAGCGAGCCCTTCCAAAAACTGCAGAGTTGAGCTTAAGAAACCAGGTGCCCGGACCCTGCAGTCCCTTGCTAGGACGTGCCTTGTCTCGAGGCAGTCGTGGAGGAGCGATGCGTGCGCTGTTCTCGTCAGCGCTGCCTGTGCTGCAGCAGGGGACGTCTTTCTGTGAATGGAGTTAAACGCTCGAAATCTGCTAGACGGGCATTTTGAAGGTCCCGATTCTAAAAACATGACGGTAATTAGTTCTGGACAAACAACTTGCAATTTATCAGAATTGCCACGTCCCCTCACCACTTAGCAGTCCATCTCTGTGTAAGCTTTGATCTGCACGAATCCATCAGTTTTTAATGCAAGGGAACTGTTCCATGGCTCAGCCTGTTGACCTGCTGTTGGGTGCAGTGCTGGCCTCGCGGTGCCGTGTCTGTTCCCTGATTTGATCATTACAGCGTTAGACCAGGGCAGTTCCTTCCATTAGGAGTGACAAAGACTTGATTGTGTAGAGAAGCCCTTGTGTAAGGGTGAGTGTGTGCTGCGCCTGAAGAGCCATTCTGAAATATTCTTGTGAGCTAAAAATCCCCTCAAGGGAACGTTCCTGCATAAGCAAACAAAAGGGAGTGCAGAGGTGACAGAGAGAAAAGGTGATTCTGGGCAAATGCTTGTGAATCCTTTTGCCTGCTATTTGTCAAGCTCTAAAAGTAGCAGCGACGTGGATAAAACATTTCAGACTTGGGTAGGCAGCATGGTAGCGCACATCAAAGCTACTGGTTTGGAATCTCCTGCCCTTACACACCGGCGTTTAAAGGCACCTTCACATTCACAGTTTTTCAGTACTCTGTGAAATTGTCTGTGTCACATCCTGGGCCATCAGTCATGAAAAGCCACTGCAAGTTCCGAGCTCAGAATGGAAGGCAGGAGGGCGACCCCGTATCTGTAGGTGCATCACAGCACGCAGAAATATTGAGGTGGGTTGGAAGCTGGGACAGATGCAGCACTTCATTATCTTGGACATGCCTCTGTAAAACGCTGCCTGGTTTTACATGCTGTATTTCTAAGTTATTTGGGATAACACCTTCCAGCTATGGGTATGGCTAGCAGAGTGGGATTTTGAGATCCTTTAGGGCCCTAGCTACCACAGAGCAAGGAAAAAGTGATGGCAGGTGGATGCTTGAGAAGGTCTGGTGCTCTGACACTGCTCCTGCAGTGCACTCCTTGGGCACACATTCCAGAAGGTGACTGAGGTGCCAGCTGAAGGGCAGGGCAAAAACAAGCGTGAGTTCCTGTTTCTCTGACTTCTCAGGGTTGTCGGTCTGGGAATCTGATTAGGTACTGCACACGATGAAGGGATGCTGTATGTTCCCTTCCTAGCTCTGTTAAAAAAAGGATTTGCTTGTTAGTTCGTTGTACCATCTGATTATTCTTCTCTCCATGTTATAAGAAAGGAGGAGGAGGAAGGGGAGGGGAATTGCCAGCTATGACTAGGAACTCCTCAGGTATCAGCCACCAGGAAAGCCAGCACTTTCCCTTCCGGGGACTGGTGTATTTCTATTCAAGCAGCAACATTTTCCTTTCATTAATAGCTACTAATGTGCTGCCTCTTATTTCCTGCGCTGTCCAGGTATCATGTCCACAGCAAGCTGGTGAGCTTCATGGCACCTATTGACCACTGCACAATGAATGATGATGCCAGGTGAGTAATAGATTAATTATGTTTCTCAAATGGCTTCATGACAGCGTGATATTGACCTGTTCTTCAGCCTGTCGCCCTCTCCATTTCTTCTTATCAGTTAACCATTTGTCACTGGCATCATAGCCTGGATGTCTTGGTCACATCTGTCCGGGCAGTCTGGCTGAGCTTTCACTCTGTAATTACTGCGACACCAAACAAGAAATTTTCATAAATCTTGGTACCTGCATTTCTAATTCTGCTTTAAAATTGGTCCGATTTTGAAATCTTCTGGTTTTATAGAGTTATTCCAGAAATAGTGAGCCGAGTTACCTAGTATGTCCAGGTGTAATCAAAACTTGTAAAGAATTTGTCTTCTAGCAGAAATGACAACTGATTTAAATTCTGCTCAGCATGCATTTTCCTACTTCAGGTAACAACTGGAATAGTTCAGTCAAGATTCAGCCAAGATCTAAATGCTGCTTGTGTTTATTTAAAGGGTGACTTATTAGAAAACTATAATGTTTTAACTTGCTAATTATTAAGGAAGATGCAAGTTAAGTTTCGTACATAGTTGCTAGGCATATCTAGCCATATTTCTTATGTATTACGTTTTTTAACTAAGTCTGGAAATGCTGGGCTTTTTGTGGGAAGGAGGAGGTGTAATTTTTCCAATGAATGGATGTAGAAGGCTTGAGAAACATCTTTCCCCTGGGTTGTGGAACATGTTTGTGCTTTGTGAGAGAGAGATGTCATTTGTCTGTTTGGGAAATGGCAACCAAATACCTGCTGTTCTCAGACTGCTGCCTTTTGGGATATTGCACAGACTTCTGGATGAAAGCTCTTCAGAAAGCTGGCACTAAGACATTTTGCGTGCATAATAAGACTCGTGCTGCTTCCTCATGCATCTTTCTCATGTTTTTTTCTTTCCCTTTTTCCCTTTTTTTTTATTGAGAAAACTGCTCTGAGTACTGAACATTGTCTACATCCTCTCACCACAACAATAAACGGGCTGGATGGGCAAGGTGGGAGCTACTCCTCCAGCCACATAAGGAGGTCAGATCTTCCACCCCCTTACCTGGCTAGGAGGAGAGGGGCAGGAGTGACTGACATCGTGAGGTTAGATGTGAGCACTTTTGTTCTGGGACGTGCTGCTCATCCCCACAGCTTTTTGTCTGAGGGTAATTAGCAAGTGCACGTGTGTGTGTAGGAGGAACCCGTTCATACCGTATACATCAGTAGTGTGTGTGCCTCTGGTACTTCTCTGTCCTGTCCAGTTGACTGATTATTTTTTATACTTGGAGGACACTGAGTAAGGGCGGAGTGGCTGCCACTTTTTGCATGTAGTACATACTGCAGTGTCCTGCAGGCTGGGCAGGCGTACAGCCCCCTGCTCTATCCCCAGAATAAGGGAAACTCAACTTGCAAGGTCTGGGTGAGAGGGAGAGGGAGGTGAAAAATAATAATGAGGCCCAAATAATCCACGGGTTATCATGCTTGCTGGCCCCAGAGGTGACATTGCCTCCTCCTTCGCAGTCCACTGCACTCACTTGCGTTCCAGAAGTTGCACAGAAATGCCTTCTGGAAGCCAGAATTCTCCAGCAAGTCAACGCAAGCATGAAGTGCATCAAAGCAGCTGGGACAGCCGAGTCATTTTGACAATAGCCTTCCTGGGCCTCAGCTGCCCCTCATCTGGCTGCCATCGTCATCACCCTCGTTCCCCTCCCGTCTCAGCAGGCTCCTTGAGTCCACCGCAAGCTGCAAGGAGCCTGGCTGACCCTCCGAAGCCGTTCCAGCTCACAGGATGCGCTCTGTGTTCCGCTGCGTCCGCGTAGCTCTCATTGTGGTAGGGACATAGCATTTGACATTTGGTTTACTGCAAATGTCTCCTGGGGGCTTTCTCCACTCCGAGTGGGTTATTACACCGCTTGCATGTGTTACAGATTCTTCGGTGGCAGCAGCTGCTGCTGCTTATTGTCTGACTGCGGGAACTTGCTCCTTACATTAGGTTTATTAGTCGCTTTGGAGGCCCGCCACACTTTCCGCTAATGGCATTTCAGTCACTTAGCTCTCCGCGTCGGTGTAGCCATCCAGAGTGGAACTGTCGGCTGACGCGTTCGCACACCAGCGAGCGTGCCTGAGGCTTGCATCGCGCGGGCAGCTGCGTCCCGTTCTGCCAAGATGAGGCTTGCGAGCAGACCCTGCGGACGGATGGGGCGGCGCAGGGCTCAGGCTGGGCAGGCTCAGGTCCGAGGTCAGCAGATGGCTTCGTGGATGACCTTGAGCCGTCCGCGTGGTTCCCCGACTGAGTCCCCTTCTCTGCAGTGGAAAGAATCGGGGATGCTTTGAGGTCTGCTGCTGAGGAGGTGTAAAAACCAGCGGTTTAGTAACAGCATTATCATATCCTTTTTTAACAAGCATAGCAAAGCTTTGTTTCAGATGAGACAAACACAAATAGAAGCCTAACTTTTCCTCAGTGTTCTCCAAGATCACTGCTGGTTACCTGTAACACAACAAATACGCACTGCAGACTACTGCAGGCCTTACAGTTTTTCTTAGGCAGTTTCTCCACAGCTGCCTCCCCACAGGATGGGCTTTGGCATTGTTGAGTCCTAATGGTGAGCCTGAGTTTCAGTGGCTGGAAGGTAGGCCTGTTGTGTCCTGTCCTGTTCACTAGGAGCAGATTCTTGCTTCCTATTTGCAGCAGGCCTTCGTCCTTTGGACAGCAGAGGTGGGCATTCCTGCTCTGTGCGCTGCGAACCTGGGAGTTATTTAGCCCAACTTCCTTCCTTCCTCCCTAGTCTCACACCTTCTGTGTTTGCATCCAACCATAAAACACACCAAAAGTGTCAGAGTGAAAATCAGAACTCTGAGTGCTCTGGTTCAGCTCTCCCAAGATGAAGATATCTGCTGCTATTGGTGATTTTATTTATATATATATTTTTAAAACCACGGCCACCCCCTAGGGATCATTTCACATTCCTGCTTAAAATGCCTCTGCGCTTGCCACCATACCTCTGGCAGCACACAGCCATCCTGCACAAGACGAGAAGGCTTCAACGCCTGCGCTAAACTGCGGCTGAATTAAAAAGAAGAGCCCAAGCCTGTACGCATGAGAGGGAAGCAGTAATGATAACAGCTTTCCTTTGTGACAGAAGAAGGTAATTTTATTGTTTGCAAGTGTGAATTACTATATTGAAAATGCGAGTATACACTTCACAGTGATGTGATCATGCTCCGAGCCATTTTTTTCCTGCTCAGGCACTTAAAAGGCATGACCCCAAAGTAAATACACATCTAAACAACAGGGTGCTCGCTGTTGTAGTGCCAGACATTTTAAAGTGTCAGTGAGCTGTATATAACAAAGGGCTGTAGAAACAGAGCTGCCTGAATGTTCCTCCTTAAGTTCTGCCGGTGACCGCGGTGTCAGGTAGCTGCGTGGAAAATGCCAGGAAATAAATATGTATGGGCAGAAGTGGACGGGCAGAGGCTGCAGGGTGCCTGGCGGGGAGGTTCTGGTTCTGCTGTGGCTGTGCCAAGGCCTCACTCCCCGCGATGAGCTGCGCAAGCCCCTCACCACTGGGGCAGGAGCAGACGAAGTTCTCTGTGACTGTTTCCTGGCTTTGTTCTAAGAGCTTTGAAGACTTGTGTCTCCGTAGCACTGGAATGCCCAGTCGCTTCTGGTATACTTAAATAGTTAACGCAACCAAGGAATGCATTTGGAGCCTGATTCTTCTGTACATTTAAGCCATTTTACACCACTCTGGCTATTCAAAGAGCCCCTAAAATAATGCTAGGGGCTGCTAGCGCTCACGCGAAGGTTCCTGTGAGATGGTAGCGTGGCTGCGGGACGCCCAGGACTTGTGGGGATCCGGCACGTCAAGCTTGTCACCTGCCACTGCTGCTGGCTGCAGAAATAAAGAGAAAATGCATGAGGAACGGTCTGCATGGGGAAAGGGATGGACAGTCCCTCCAGAATTGTTTTACAGCCGGAATTTGAGAGAAGAAACACGCAAGTACAATACTGCCTTTGTCAACATCGCTGCCACGTTCTTTCTTATTCTTGCTGCTAGTTGGAATAATAGCATCCGTGCAGGCAATTAATCTTCCACTTGCCAGTTTTTCCTGCACCCTACGCATGGGCACGGCTGTTTAACCTTGTGCTCACATATATTATGCTGTACTGTGTGGGGCACTGGTGGCCTCGAGCCCTCTTCTGTTTTAACCCCTCTTTGGTAGTATTTTAAAACGTACACTGGAAAGTGATTTTTATGGTTGTCTTGGGGTATGTGTTTATAGACTTAAATACATTTATAGGACTCCTGGGCCGAGGTTTTTCTAATCGGTCCAAGGTCATTGCTATGTAAATGGGGCTGCCCTGTGACAAGGAAGCTGAAGGCGAGAGCTTGATGTGAGTGTGCTGGGGTGGTGTTCGGGGGGGGCAGCAGACTCGGGCAGGAATTTCCCAGGATTAGATGAGGACTGATCTCCCTCAGGTTGTGATTCACCTGGGCTTGAGGGTGGCATCCTATGGGTGCCACTGCTTGGCCTTCCCTTGCAATACGCTCTTCCCGTCTTCATGCCCTGGGGGTACTTCAGTGATCCCATCCCCAGGACCTAGCACAGCGTAAGCTTAATGAATCCTCCTTTGGTACCAGCACGTTCAACAGAGCTGGGAGGAAGCCTGCCTTCTCTGTTTCGTACTTCGGGAAATGAGACACAAGAAAATGACAGCCTAGATGTTCCCACTGAAGGTGTGCGTGTCCATAAACACGTCCGTGTGTTTCCATCATGTGCAGAGACGCCGTATCTGCAGGAGTGGGTCCTAGAAACCACCTGGTCGTGGCAAGGTCAGGCAAAGTCTGTGTTCCCGGGAGGACGTCTGCGGATTTTGGTTTTGTTGTATCTCTCTGTCAGCTCTGATGTACAGATCTTCAGATCTTTGCTCTGTACGTGTGTGTGGAACAGAGACTAAACAGAGACACTTCAAAAAAAGGTCTGATATCAAGTTACTGCCAAGTCTGAAGAACATCACTGTGTCACCTCGGAGGACGGGTAACTTGCAGGAGGGACGTTCTTTAAGGAGCAGATGTTTGGTCCAAGCACCTTTATCTCCCACGACGACTGAGGTTATTCTGACAGGTAAAACAAGATTGTGCAAATATGCAACAGTGATCTAATCAGCTGGAACAACAGCAATATTTTAACTGGCGCTACCTTTTAACAGCATCATTAAGGGCTCTCATTACTCTTTTATTAGAGTCTCACTCTATTTCTTATCAGATTACAGAATGAACATAACTCATGGCACTGATTTGATCTCTTGTTAAAGAGGATTACAGCTTTGCATTAACTTGGATTGACACGGTTTATAATTTGCTGTTGATACACATGCTGGCGGTGTCGCATGTGTGACCCCCTCCCCACAGCACCGCCGAGGAGAAGGACGCCCATACATCATCATTAAAGATGGCACCCGGAGCAGAAACGCGAGGCAGGAGAAGGCTTCTCTGCAGTGAAGGCAGGCAGGACAAAAGAGACGTGCTCAAGCGCAAGCTGAAATTCAGGGCAGGGGCTTTTACCTGGCTGAAGGTGGGGGATGACGTGTCGGCTTTTTCCCAAATGCCAGGAAGAAGCTGGCGGTGACGGGGCTGTCACACCATGCAGTATGAGGCGCACACAGGCCGGTCCCTGTTTCGGGTGGTGTTGACCAAACACCCCAGACAACGTCTGCCTGTGCTGGAAGTCACCCGGTCGACATGGCCCTGGTTCTTAGGAGCCACAGGCTCAGGGGCTTCCAGGGCTGCCTGCCCACATTGGCCTCACCTCGTGCTTGGCAGCGGAGCCCCCAGTGCGCTCCATTACAGCCCGGCTCTTGTAGCAGCACACCAGTGCCTGCTGGGGCGCTGGGTTAAGACACAGCTCATCCAGCTGCCGGCAGGATTAGATGGGATTGGATTGATTAGAGCATCTCCCCTGGATTCAGCCAGGGCGCTGTGTTCCCAACCAGCATCCTCACTGCTGGACCTAGCGCGGTTGCTTCGTCGCTCTGTGTCTTGGCAGCAAGCGGAGGGGGGTGTGTGGCAGGAAATCCTGGCATTAAAAGATTATTTTACTTACATGACATAAGAGTTTCATATAAAAATTAAAATAAAAAAGTTGGTGAGATACCAGCCTTTAACTTAGCTCACTTTGTACTTGGGGTATTAAAGCACCATGAGACCGGATTAGTGGAGGAATCTGGGCTCGGGGGTTGTCACTCCAGTTCTGTTCACCGTGCCACAAGTCCCTCACAGGAAGCAAAGCACTTCTTTCTGCAACGACTGAACCAGCAGCTTCTGTGCCGTGCGGCACAAACGTCAGGAGTCTGCCGGTGTGAGAAAAACCCTTCTAGGCTTTTATAGACGCGGCCTGGAAGAAGGTTTGCCCAGCTTCGCGTTGGCTTTGCTTTGTGAAACAAGGGGAGTAGCACTAACACCCGGGGCAGGCTCTCGAGCATGCCGTGCTCTGGCATTGCGGAGAAATCGGAGTTTGGGGATGGGGTTGGGGGGGCTGCGTGGCTTCAGGAGGATCCCCGTGCTCTGGCAGAGCCCCTCCGGGGTCCTGCAGCAGAGGTGTGCACCCTGGTTAGGCAGCGTGTCCCACAGCATGGCCCACGCTACATAGAGCATTGAGCTCGCTCCAGGGGAGGCAGGGACCTCGGCTGAGCTGAGCTGGGATCCAAAAAGCACGAAGCACGCAGCACGTGCTGTCCTGTGAACTGAGACCCACCTGGCATGGCCCCTGGGCCCGAGGCACCGTGACTTCGGCATCCTTCAGCCCGTTGTGTTTGGCTCCGTTTGGTGCGGTTTTACCCCCAGCCTTTGACTCGCCCTTAGAAGTCGACCCCCGTGGATGCCCGAAGGTGTCCGCGGGGCTTCAAGCTGCAGCTGAGCAAGGGCTGGTGTGTGAGCAGGGAGCTTTCGTGTGTTGTGGGGCTGGCAGCAGCACTGCTATACGGAGTGCTATACGTGACCCCGGCTAGTGCCAATGGGCTGAAATCATCGTGTCCCAGCGTTTGATGTTTGACATCCCCGGTAAGGAGACAGACGCCTCTGTTATGGAAATTTCCTTTTTAAAGGGAAAAAAAAAATAACCTGTTAAGAGCTGCAGGATGATTTGTCGCCCTTCCTTTGTGAGACAATTTGTCTTCTCCTGCATCAAATCTGTTATAAAACAGTCAAGCTGTGAAAGAGGGAAATCATCCTAGGAATATGGGATGTTAAGGTACACAAAGAACGGTCCCCTCCGTGCGGGTGCACGCATGTCTGCGCGGGGCGCTGCACAGGCAGCATGCCAGTGGCTGCTCCGCTCAAATACCCGTCTTCAAACACAGCCCGAGAAGGCAACATTTCATGAATTTCAGGGGGAAATTAAAGCTGCTAGAGAGCACGCCACGGAGCATGCTGGGGGTTAGTGAACGGCCCTGCGTTTTCGCTCCTTCTCCGCTTCTGCGTCTTTGATCTTGGTGCTGTAAAAGCTCCTAGGAAAATTTGGGTGCTGGTGGGGCCAAAAAGGGGGTTCCTCTGAGAGAGCCTCCTCTGCTGCTGCTGCTAACTCTGTCAGCTGTAAGGCCGGAGCAGAGGCAGGAGGCTGTAAGGACAAACCTTTCGGGACCGCTGATGGAGATGGCAGGTTTGGAGAGGTCTGCGGGGCGGCTCCTGGAGACGCAGCCCATCGTCCGCCCGCTCCCCGCCCCATTGCCACCTCCAGCCTCACCAAACGTGCAGAGCCCCTTTGTTTAGGGCAGGAACCGGCGTGCTGAAGTATTTATAAATCTTGTGCCTGGTCTCCTGAGACAAACCGGAGGTCACATGTCACCTCTCGTAATTTAAAGCCGTGGGGCTAAAAGCATTCGCACGGACTTGGAGGACCCAATCCTGACCTGCCTGCTCAGGAGGGAATTGTGGCAGACCTTTCTGAATCTCCTTCAAGCGCCGGGCACGGTGATGAGAGCCGTCTGCCCGCGGAATTTACGGCCGGAGTTGTGCGCGCCGCGGCGGGGAAGCGAGTGAGAGAGTGCCATCTCGTGGGGCTGCCGTCCCGGGGGGCTGCCATCCTGGGGGGCTGCCGTCCCACAGCCCCCTGCCTGCCCACGCCGTGTGTTTTTAATGCTGCTCACCAGCCGTGGCGTGGGTTGGTCGCTGCGGAAATCCCAGGGTGGGAAATGCACGTGGGGAGCAAACCCCCCCCAACCCCGCGTGCTGGCGTCGGGTAGTGCTTTGGAGCAGGAATTAAAGGGTAGAACTAAAGGGCGCCAGCTTGTTTCATCTCCCCAGGTACCTGCTCTGCTTGCTAGGCACCTGGTAATCTGAATTTCACACTGCTGGACAAAAGCTCTCGTAGGATGCAGGCAGAAAGTTTCCCAAGAAAATGATGAGCCGTCTGTGCCGCAGCCAGCCTGTCTCCGTCAGGAGGTGTGTGGGGTTCATCTTCCTTTCTTCGTGGGTGGCCGTGCTGTATCTTCCACCAGTTTTGTGAATTAGAAATGCATCGTTCCCAGCGGAGGATGTCACCAGGAACGGGGTAGTTGTAGTTATTTCAGTACTGCTTGGGGCATAGTCTAAATTGTCTTTTTTCTTTTTCTTTTTCTTTTTTTTTTTTTCTTTTTTTTTTTTTTCTTTTTTCTTTTTTCTGTCCTGGAAGAAGAGAGGAAAGAAAAGGTACATGGGAAAAGGCGGGGAGATTTGGCGAGGGTATTTTTATAACGGCAGAGCAGCAGTGGCTCATGCAGGGTTGCTGTATTAATAGCACTCAGAAAAAAAATAAAAACACCAGAAACTGAATTTTCCCCTTAATTTTGCTCTTCTACCAATCCACAGAGTCGTGTTTTTTAAAAAATAACATGGATGAAATTATCCCAACAGCACAGCGTTGGCTGCTCTCTCCCGTGTGAGGGCGGGTGTTGGCTTTCCCCTGCGTATGTTTGCTGGAGCAGAGTAGTGTCCTGGGGAACTGCTAACAGTGCCTGGCATCTGTATTTTAATGATTTAGATATTTATAAAATGTGCTTTTGCTCTTTCACTCGGGGCAGTCCTGCCCTCTGGGTGTGTTTCCTTGCTCTCCGTCGCAAGGCTTTTGCCTACAAAACGCCGGCAGTAAGTAGGTCTGTGGGGTCTGGAGGGGATCAAGTCCGCTGCTCAATTAGCACCGGAGCTCGGCGCGTGAAGTAGTTGGGCTTTTATTTATTGATTAAATCAACGCCACTGACGTGCAGGCAGGAGCGTGCAAGGTGGGGATCCTCACCATCAGCCCCACTGCCCTGGCACCCCTTTGTCTTCAGCGTGTGCGTGTGATGGGGGCTGCCCGCAGCCGGGGGTGTTGCAGAGACCCCCGAGAGCTGTAAAAGTGTTAAGCTGGGAGCGGGAAGACGGTCGAGCTCCTAGCTTGGGGTAGCGGGGGAATGGGGAAAGTCCTCGCAGCGTGGCTGGGGGCTGGGAGCATCCCGTCCTGGCTGCTCCACGAGGCCGAGCTGCAGCCAAGAGCTGGGGTCCTGACTGCGTGGGGGCACCCAGAGCACAGGGGAGGGACCCCCTCGCACCCCTTTTGTCTCCGGCACATCGGAAGAAGGCGCAGCACAAACCTGGAGCCGTGGGTGCCCGGCGTCGAGCCCCGCTGCTGGCCGCTGCCTTTGGAGCGAGCTCAGGAGAAATGCATAAATAATAAGGCAAGGTACTTACACACACATGTTTTATGGCAAATGGCTGTGTGGTTCGTGATCATTTTTTCCAGAAACAGGTTTTATGATAATATAGTAAAAATATTAAATTAGAAAATGCCTCACTAAGGGTGATAAAACCTTACTACGGTGGAAATAGGTAATTATCCCCTCTACAGCCTAAATGACAGTTTAAAAGAAATAAAAATGTTAGTGCTCATTACTTGCTTTTGTAGGTTGCAATAAAGGGTAAGTTAAATTTTAATTCACGGAAGACCCCTGTATCGAC
This sequence comes from Nettapus auritus, assembly GCA_011076525.1. Taxonomy (NCBI): domain Eukaryota; kingdom Metazoa; phylum Chordata; class Aves; order Anseriformes; family Anatidae; genus Nettapus; species Nettapus auritus. The sequence continues at coordinate 9,819,871 of CM021783.1, forward strand.
CCGCTTCTTGCGCGCTCCCTACCTGAGGTGTGAGTGCCGTTAATTACTCGGCGCAGGTTACGCCTCGGCTCCGTTCGTGCCCGCGCCCCTTTGTGCTCAAGTCACCTTTCCTCCGCCTCGTGCTGGGGTGGTTGTTTCACCTCAGTGGCTCAAGTCTGAGGCTGAATGTCTGTGGGTGGAGGAGAGGAATTTTATGTTTTTAACCCAAATCCGAGTTCATTATGCATAGCCTTAAGGGGGCTGAAGGTATTAAAACCCACGCTTACCCTGGTGAATTGAAACAGAGACAAGGTTAAACCTGGAGGATTGATGAGTTTTACTCTCTGCATGGTTAAACCCTGCTGAGGGGAGATGCTGTAGAAGAAAGGTAGCTGAGATGATGAAAGGAGGGGCGAAACAAAAAGGGTTGGGCGATTATTATTATTTCTAGCAGGGTAAAACGTTTGTTTTGTTCCAGGGTAGAGGAGTTACCTGGTTTCCCATCACTGCCAGGTGCTGTTATCCAGGCGGTCCTGCTTGAATTCAGGCTTCAGCAGAGGCTGCTGCTGGTGTGCCCCGAGGCGAGGGGCAGCGCGGGGTGATGGGCTCGGCTCCGCCAGGCTTGGTTCCTCCAGGCCTCTGCGTGCCCTCCGCGTGCCTCTGGAAGCAGGGTCGGGCAGGGCCACCAACCTTTCCCTGCCCGGCAAGACAAATCCTTGCCTCAGGTCTCCGCGGGCCTTGCTTGCTTGAAAAGTGACTGCTTGTTTAAAATCCCTGGGATGGGAGTGGGTTCAAGCATTGATCCCTGAACTCCTGTGCCCATCAAAAGCCAGAAACCTCAGGGGAATGGTTCTCCACCGGTGGGGAAAGGCAAAGGCAGGCTGCAAAGAACAAACGCTACTTCTCACCCTCGCTACTGAAATGAGGCGTAGGACTGAGGACTGAGCCGGAGGTGTTTTGTCAGAGGTACCCAGGTGCTCAGCCTCCTCTGACACGAGCAGACCCCAGGTGTTTGTCGGCTTTGCCCACCTGCGTGTGAAGTGCCGGTCTGTCAGAACACCGGTCTCAGCATTTCCCTCGCTGCTCCCGACACGTGAGCCCCGCTGCGGCCAGGAGCTGCTGTGCGCTGCCCAGGAGTTTCGCCGAGATTGCAGCACCGGGGGAAACGTTTGCTCGGGGTAATGATGGGGTCTGAGCCGGGCAGCAAAGCGAGGCTGCAGGGCTGCGATTGTCGGAGGACCAAATAGCATCGCTCTGCATTTTCCTTCCCATCACTTGACGGAGCCTTAAAGTCACACCGTCTGTTTTATCAGGAGCGCTGCTTGCTGTTCGCCATCTGATTTCTCAGTTGAAACAGCAAAAGCGAGTCACATTTATCAGTTAATAGTCAGGAAAGATGGAAAACGTTGTAGGCTCGGGGCAGGCATTCCTCTCCCGCCTCCCTTTTCTGCCTGGTGCTTTCTGCAGGGCCGTCTGCGGGCAGAGGGAAGCTGGAAGCTGTTGGCTCCCTGCCTGCACGTTCCCTTCCCGCTGGCTCCCAAAATTGCCCCAAGACTTGCCCCAAAATTGCCTGCACACTCCCGATTTAGCACACAAGCTCCAGTTACGGCTCCGTGGTCGGGGCTGAGCTCTGCACACACGACATGGAGCCACCCGTTTCGTTAGGCGAGGACACCACGTCCCTCACCACATCCTTTTCTGCGGGTAGAGCCGCCGATTGGTTAATTAGGTTCTAAATTAGAATTAATTTAAGAGACGTGGCCCAGTGAATTAGGGTGGTTTTGCCGTGGCGGGCTGTGCCCCGGGATTGATGGCTGGCCTTTCACTGCACCAAGGAGCGCCTTCCTTCACCGAGGCAGACAGGGAGCTCTTTGTGGTGGACGTGTCCGCAAGAAGCAGACGCTTTTCAAGCCAGGTGCCATCTTTTACTGATTTCTGAAGGAGCCAGGCATTAAAACAGCCCCCAGCTTGAGTGGCCGCCAGCGAGCCCTGGTGTGATCCTAATAGAGGAGGCAGCCAGAAGCACGGCGCCTCCAGCAGGGCTGAATTTCATCCTGTGAGGCCGTTGCTGAGCAGAGACATCTCCTTGGCCTGTCCCAGAGCAATGCTGGTGGTTTGGCCGGCTGCTGCAGCAGCTTTCCTGGGTTCAGGCCCTGACAAACCCCTGACGCGGTGCCCACAGCCAGCAGATCGCTGGGGCTGTTGCTCCAATAACCCCGTGGCTGTCGGAGAGCTCAGAAGGGAGGCAATCCCGGTACAACAGGCGGTGCCTTCAGCAAGAGCGTCCGTGGGAAGCAGTGCTCGGCTGGGCTCTGCTCCGTTTCCAGAGAGGTGCGACTTACAAAAATGCTCTCTCCTTTTCCCAGCTCTCTTCTCAGGTTACTTTGGGTTTAAATTAAAAATAAATAAATAACCCCAGCCCACTTTATTTTAGTTTTATTTTTATTAACTTGCTCCGGTTATCACAATTGCTGCATATGGGATACTAATTGGACTCTCGTTGCTGGGTCATCTTCATTGTTTTTCAAGTACCGTCAAGTCCAAGAAAATGTATGAAAACTAAATTATAGTCCCACGAAGCCTGATTGAATCCTCCTCGTGGCTCTGCGGTCTCATACATCCTATTAAAATATTCAATCTTGTTTTCTTACTTGAAGAGCCTGTCTGTAAAGGGCAAACTTACAGAAACCCTCATTCTCCAGAGAGCCAGCATCCAGCCACGCTGAAATATTTACATATTTCTGTACCATGTGTGAGCGGGCTCGTGCAAGCTCTTCCCTTTGCTCGCATGTATTAATAAAGATTGTTGAATGCATTTTTAATTATACCAGGCCTCTTCGTTCTAAGGAGCAGGTGGGTTTGGTGGCCGCCTCCTGCTTCCAGTTTGACCTTGGAAAGTAACTCTTCCTCCTCCTCTCCCCAGGACGGAGCTCTACCGGTCGCTGTTTGGGAAAGTCACGCGTCCCGAAGAACACGAGCAGAATTAGCACCCAGCCTCCGCTGCAGGACCGAGCACCCCCAGAGCGGGGCGTCTCCAGCTGCTGGTTTGTTCCTAAAAACCTCACCGAGGGCACATCAAATGCACTGAGAAAGAAGAGTGTGGGGCAGACATTCGGCTTGGCTAAATGCCTCCCCCCACCTTTCAAACGATCCGTTTTCGACTATTCCTTTTAAATTCCTGACCTTGATTTTGCAATCTGCTCGGCACAGGCAGATTGTTCTGCCGGGGGGAGGGACACGCTCCTGGGACCAGCGGGGATCACCAGCCCCTCCTGCAATCAGGTCACCCGCGTTCATCTTCAAGCCGCCGAGATTTTATTTTGGGGATTGGTGGGTTTTTTATTGAAGCGTTCAGTTCTGTTCGTTGGCTGCCTGTCTGCAATGTGTGACTTTATTTTCACCGAGTCAAGAGGATTTAAATGTCATTTACATAATTAACGTGGCCTTAAAACAGAGAAAAGGTGCTCTCCCTTGCAGCCAGCCAGCGCTCCCCGTCCACACACCGATTTCTGAACAAACGCGCTGCAGACATGGGCATCGGCTGACTCACGATGAGTGCAACACGGGGACACATCTGGGGCTATTTCCGCAATTAGAACATATTGGTGGATTTTTTCAGTCCATCATTGATCCTCTACGCTTAATTATTTCTGCTGCTCGTGACTCTGAGCCCTCCTCTCTTCACATCGCCACGACACGCTTTTGAAAGATGCCAGCACAAATGTGCAGCTGGCCCGAGGAGCTGGCTCACTTGGGGCTTTTTGTGGGGTTTTTATATCCAAAGGTCAGAAGCTGGAAATTAATCCCCGTAAGGGGAATTTATTAGCCTGCTGTGATCAATCTGAAATGGAGGTTATCTTGCGTAAATAATATGTGCATATATATGTGTAATCAGCCGGCCACTGCTGGTGACCACATGAACTCTACTGTCTTTGTTTGGTGCGTTGTGTGCTCTAATTAAAATGTTTTGTAAACTGATTGTCCATGTCTGATCAGGGCAGAAGAGGCTGCGGGTCCTCCTGGGCTCAGCAGCAGGATGTTATTCAACCAGAGGCTTTGGGGTCGCTGTGCTGGAGCCGTGAGACCTCTCCCCAGAGCCTGCACATCCCTCGTGTCCCCGCACGGTGCTGTGGGCACAGTCCTGCGGCGCTGAGCTGCTGCCCCGCTGTGCCCGAGCGGTACTCAGGAAATGCACAGGCTTGCAGAAGTGTTCACATTTTTGGTCACCAGCTGGAAACCCCATTTTTGAGCTCCGAAGTAAGACAAGTATTCATTTTTTTCTGCGTCAGGAAATACTTGCAAGCTTTTCATGGGGCAGCTAAATTAATTTTTAAATTATTTTTTAAATTAAAATTTAGCACCCCCCCGTGGTACTGGCCAGGGGAGCTCCTGCTGCTCCCTGCGCCTGCCTTCTCTTGAACCCGGCCCTGTTGCAATGTGCTTGTAGCCGTTTTCTTTTTTCCCATTGAAACCCTTCCTCTGTAGCTGCATTGTTGCTCTTCATTGTGTCCCCGGAGCTGTCTGCACACCTGAAATTAATTAATCACTTTTACACTTCTTCATTACAGATTTAAGTCTGCTTTCTAGTCACCCGTTTCCCGTAAATAGCTGCCTGACGTGCTGTACGGAGCGGCGTCCGCCGCACCGGGGGAGAACCGCCGCACCTGCAGGAACGTGGCTCGAGCAGTGCTGGCCGTGGCACTGCCTGCGTTTAAAAGGAGACACAAGGTGCATGTCTGTATGGCTGCAGTTGGTAAATGGCACCGCCCTGCACGAAAAGTAGCCCGTGACCAACGCGAGAGGTGAGGGACCAGGAACAGAAACACTTCTTCCTTCGGGAGGGGGGCGTTAAGCTGAGTGTTTTGTGACTTTTTTTTAAAAAAGCGCCATGCTGGAGCTAAACCCAGCTCCCCTCCTCTAAAAGGAGGCTCCGAAGGCGCTGCGTGGCCTCGTGCCTGTGCCCCCGGGGCTTTGCGCTGCCTTTCCCCTCCCTGCTACCGGTCCTGGGCCCGGATCAATGGGGGCCGAGGAGGCCCAGTGGGAAAATGTACCATTTTTCTTGGATTTAGAAAATAAGTGCAAGGTGAGTATTGACTTTGTGTGGCAAACATATGTATCACGGGTGGATAAATCTTTATGTTCAGTTGCAGCGAGGCCGTATCTGCAGCTCTCAGGGAAGCGCATTGATTTCTCCAGCCCCATTCTCCATCTCGCAGCTCCCTGCTCAGAATGTGCCTGGCAGAAGCTCCCTGAACGTCACCACTTGCTCCTGTCCGCTGCCCTTTTTATTTCGGGATGCCCCTGTCGGCCTTACCGCCAGCAAAGAGTCCCACAGCAGCACGGCTCCCCGTGGCCGTGAGAGCCACCCAAAGGCGCGGGGAGCGGTGGATTTGGCTCAGCCTGTGCCGGGTGGTCCCGTGCTCGTTAGCGAGCAAGGTCGTGTAGTTTCACACGAAGCCCGTCAGCGGGCTGGTGCTCCCCAGCTGTGACCGTCCTCGGGGTGCGACCACCCCAAGGCAACTCCTGGCAGCGTCCCCCCCCCATAAATTCCCTGGCAGTGGGTGGAAAGCAGCCGGGCTGCGAGCGCCGCTTCCCCTTACCAGCCCGGCACAACCCGCGCTCGGCGTCGAGCTTGGTCTCCCCACCCGTTAACGGTACCTGCACTTATTTTCCGAGCAGCAGCAAAGCTGCGCGGTCGTCTAACATCATTAAAATCTCATGGTTTAATAACCGCAATTCTGAAAGGCATCAAGGGGAGTAAATTGGCTGCTTCCAAAGTTTGTGTCGGTGGAATGGTTTCATGCTGCTCGCACTGTCAGAGCAAGCATTAAGGATGGTTAACAGAAAGCACCGCGCCCCTACCCTACTTTGGGGTTTGCTGTGCTGGCAACTTGTCTGGCCTCTATTTGTGCCTCAGGCTCGGGGCGCTGAGTGCACATTGTGCAGGCTGCACCACGCCTTCCCAGGCTGACTTCTGTGTCCTTTAGCGCGGTAGCACCAGGGCGCTTCATTTTTTAAATTATTTTTTATTTTTGGAGAGCTGGATGTAATGTTAAAAGGGTAATATGAAACACTTTAAATGTGATAACTTCTCATTCGTATTGTTTGAAGAGATAAGAGTCAAAGCCCTGCTAAGCATGCTTTTGAATTCACTTATCAGTGTTTAAGCAGGCTTTTCTCCCCGCTCCCCCCCCAACCTGGGCAGTGCGAGACGTGGGGAGAACCTGGGCCGGCAGCTTCAGCCCCGTTTCCTCCGCTGACCTTGCCGCTAAGGGCAGCACGGGCACAGAACCGCGCTCGCTGCCTGGATGTGAGCGTGCTGCAGGACACACAGCCCGTGTTGGCCCCGAGCAGCAACCCGTGGGACCACGGCCGGTGTGATGTGCCTGCACCCAGCCCCGGCTGTGCCCTGCACCCCGCCATCCTCCTGGGTGCTGTGCTCGGCTCTGGGGCGCTCAGCCCGGGCCACGGCTGTGCACAGTGCCTTCTGCCCCCAGTAACCCCAGTACTGGGGCAGGTGCTGCCGGTCCCGATGCGCCTGATGGGACCACAGAGCTGTGGCTTCGTGCGCTGGGTCACACGGGCGCAGAAGACCAAGTGCTCTCCACCAAGTTTTCCTAATGCTCAGTGCTGCCGTTTAACAGCAAGCGAGACCTCCCCCCCCCCCCAGCAGAATATTAATTCTTTATTAATTCATGATACATCTGCTAATTAGTACCTACACAAACGGGCATTACACCTTCGCAAAACATTGCACAGCGACTGGGTGTACGTGGGAATTACGTGTGCGACCGGCGGGGGGGGGGGGCTCTGTACGTCCCCCCACCCCCAAACCCCACAACAGCAAAGAATTTCAACTTTCAGACAAACAACTTCATTTACAAGTGTGTCTCTAATTAGCTGCAGAATTAGTAAAGCAGAGTTTTCCCCCCATAGATCGGCCAAACCCCTGAGGGAGGCTGTGGAATAGAGAGAATCGCATTTCCAATTATTTTGTTGAATTGCTAATTTAGTTATTGTGCCTGGCGTAATTGTGATGGGTATTGGGTGTGCAATTCAATTTGTTTTAAATATTTGTGGGAAGGCTGATCAGTAATGGAGCTGACCTATTTCATGGCCCAAATTGAGAGAAGAGACTAAAACAAAAAACAGCTACAAAGCCACAGTTTGTCTCAGTTTTTATTTTGATGTCTCTCATCCCTCTTAAGACTGTTGATGCAACAAAAGGTTTACATTAAAAGATGATGGCACTTTGATCTCGGGCTTTGGAGAGCTTACAGCTTTGGTACTTCTTTTCTTGGCATTTTAATATGTAGATATTTTAGGCTATAGAGTTTGAAATGCATTTCTAGAGTTCAGTAGGGTCCCCCCCATCCAAACCGTATGATGTTTGTTAAGGTGATTTACGCTTTTGCTCATCAGGACCCTGCTTTGAGAAACTCCTGAGAATAACGGCTGGGGTTTTCTTGGCTAACAGCATCCGGTTTGACACGTCACACCCCAAAACGAACCTTCAGCACAAGGAACTTCGGAGGGGTGCTGGTACAGCGCCACGGGGTCAGCCGGGACAGCCCTACAGCCGAGGCCCTGGCGGTGAAATTTCCATGGGGCTCCCGCTGAGACGGCCCTGCCTCCTTGACACCTCCGGGAGAGGGCTTGGGGGACGTCTGTGGCACCCCCAGGGCTCGCTGCCGCTGGGCTTTCCCTGCTCATTTCAGCCAAACATTAAAGAGGAAAATGAACCTGGGCAGGGGGCACAACTGCTAAGGGCTCGCTGGGGCAGCAGCTGAGGGCTGGGAGCCAGGCCCAGAGCGGGGCAGAGAGCGGAGCCCTCGGAGAGGAGCTGCTCCTCCTGCCAGCACCTGTGTTCTTAAATCCCGGAAAGTTTTTTCCAGACACCTCCAGAGGTGTGACAACGGGTGGGAACAAGGGGCAACAGGGGCCTGCCAGGCACAGTCTCAGGAGCTCGTGTAGAACAGGCTGGGGGCACAGCTGAGACCACGCGGTGCCTCAGCTCCGTCCTCCCGGCACGGGCAGCCACCGGGCCCCTTCTGGAAGTGCTGCGTAAAACCTCCCTGCTCCTTCCCTAAGGCAAAGCAGAGCTCCCCGGGGGGTGCTCGGGATGAGGGGTGACAGACTTTCCACTCCTGGCAACAGAGAGAGCTGTAATTCATTCTTTTTATTAAAAGAAATTGAGGTAAGTGAAATACTTCAGCACCAGCAAGAACTGTGTGTACCGAGGGTGGTGTCCCCGCAGCGCCTGCCCTGCCGCCCGGCTCGGTTCGGGCACTGCCCCGCACACCAGCAGCACCCCACGGCGCCCGCTGGCACCGCGCTCCTGGACCTCCACAGTGCTCCCAGTGCTAGAGCCAGGCTTCAGCTTCCAACCAGCTCCAATGCTAACTACTGGCTGGTTTTTTTTGGAGCTACTTTACCCCAAAATTAAGTCAAGCCTGCGCCAGTGCCTGTAACGCTGAGAGAGGGGCTCTGCTCTTGCCCAGACTTTGGCAGCTGCAGCTCCTCCCAGGCACAGGGAACCGAGCTGTGGGCACCAGGACGTTTCCCACTGACACCTGCAGACACCACGGCTGTGGACCGCTCTGTGGCACCACCACGAAGGAAACGCTGGTGACAGCGGAGGACCCAACGGGACGTCCGTGCGCTGCGCTCGCCCACCCCGAGCAGTCCTGCCTGGCTGAGACATTCTCCGTCTGTCCTTTGTGTCCTGCTGCAGCCCGGGTTGGCCTAAGTAAAAGCATCTCTGGGGGGTTGTTCGGGGGGCTCTAGTGGAAAAAAAGTCTTTGAAATCAAATTAGGGTTCTAAGCTATTAAGACGAGGCTAGTCCTTCAGACGGCTCCAGGCACCGTGGGCCGTGCCGCTGTGCTCTCTGGGAGGAGAGCAGTGCCCACGGTGCTGCACCTTGGTTTTGCAAGAGCTCTCGCACCCCACACACAGAAGGGGCGTGCTGCGGCTCGGAAGGAAAAAGCACAGGTGAGAGGCACTGGCATTGTAATTAATTCTCATAAAAACACCCCTTCTGATTCGTGCAATACTAAAAGCGGATTTGTAAAATCTGAAATACTTTTAAGACAATCATTGGTGTAAGCTCTCCGATGCTACTTTTCACAGCCCCTGCGCACCTGATCTTTTATTATGGTCAGGAGGCCCTTGAAAATAAAAAAGTGTCGAGATTGGCAAAGGCCCCGGGGCAGTCTCTGTGGGCAGCCTGGCCCCGGGCGGCTCCGCGCTTCCCTGCCCAGCGCCGACTGCAGACCCACCGCAGGCCGTTCTGGCTGCACGGCAACCACTGGAGCAGGAAACGTGCCAGCTGGTGCTAAAGAACGTGATGACCAAAAAAACTTCTTTGTAATATTTCTGTCTTGTGTGAACGATCTGGGTCCCTTCCCCAGCTGCCCATGAGGGCGACCCAGGTGGTGCGGCCGGTGCTCGAGCCAGCCCTGGGGCAGGGATGGGCGCAGGTGAAAAGCTGCTCAGGTGCCTTAGCCCAGATTTTGCAGTTCTAACCCCATCTGTGTGACTCTGTCCCTTCCACTCCCTTACGTACCTGCTTTTTGCTTTGGCTGCCTACTCACACGAAAGGCATTAGCACTTAGATGAGGTGTATGCAGCGGTAGGGCTGCCCCCTGTGTGTTAGCCCTCAGAATGAGTAGGGAAGGCAGAGCAGAAATGGCTGAACAGCCGCACAGGCTCCTCTTTTATCTCCTCCTGGGGCTTCTCACACGCCTTAGTGACCTGCTCTAAAAGAATCGGGCACAAAGGCAAAGGCTTTGAGCCTGCAAAGCCCAGCCCTGCCGCTTCCCCCAGCGGGGAGCAGCCCTGGGAAGCCCGGGAGCCTCAGGCTCAGCGCTGGCCACGCGGCTTTAAATGCTGTTCTACTACCGAGTACCAAGACGTCTGGAATAAAAATCTCACTGGCTGACAGACACAAGAGGGCTGACTCGGCGGCAGGTGCCGCTCACCCACACGACACCACACAGGAGGATTCCCCAGCTCCGGGGACAAGGGGGGCTCCCACCCGCACCCGAGGGCCCTGCCTGGCCTGGGCCCGCAGCGAACGCCCCGCGGGTGTCAGGGCTGGGACGTTGGCACGTGGCAGCACCAGGCCGGGGGTGATGAGAGAAGCGGGCGGGGGCACAGGGGCGTGCTCAGCCCCTGCTGGGCTATGCCAAGACCTCACGGTACCAGCGTACCCGTCATTGCCTGGCTGTGGTTTTGTCGAACAGCTAACTGATGCATTGGTCCAGTCACGCTTTGTTAAATAAATAAGGTACAGTTAAGACAGCTGTAACTCAATTCCGCAGGCGCTTGTGTTTATACATTTTCCTCGTGTCTGTGGCCAAAGAACACACTTCCTCTGGTCAGTCTGATTTGAAAAAATAAAAATGTCACTCTTCCAGCATTTCCCTGAGCCTCCCCGTCTCGGTACAGTGGTCGCAGTCGAGCAGACAAAGGGCAATTCTGAGCTTTTTTTTTTTTTTTTTTTTTTCCTCCACTGTACCGGGCAGGGGGTTGTACGGGAAATCGATGCTCTTACGTTGAAGAAGGCGAGTCCATTGTGGAGAGGATCCGCACGATCTCCGCTCGCTGGGTGGGTGATATATGCTGGGTCATGTGCACGATCGAATCCATGGCAACCTCCGGATTGGCCTGGACCAGGCTGGAAAGAGGCGAGAGTTAAGTGACGGCAGCCCCGGCCCTCGCACCGGAGCGCGTCCGACAGCTCCGCGTCAGGGAGGGCTGAAATATGGGGTCTTTAAGAGAGAGCGGCCACGGCAGCAGCACTTGTGTTAACTGACTGCGAGCCGTGCGGGCTCCGAGAGCCTTTGCGCCGATCAATGTGCTGGTGGCAGAGCTTAGATGTGCAGAGGCTGAAACCCCCGTGGGGCCAGGCCGGGCCCACCCGGGGCAGCAGGGGAGGCGTGGGGAGGGCAGGAGCGAGCCCTGGTGCCACTGAACCGGTTCAGAGGCTGCCGAGGGTGCTCCCATCGCCCCTTCCCAGACATCACAAGCCCCGCCTGCTGCACGGGCGGAGAACCCAATGGAAACACGTGGACAGGGCACTGCCTAGCCAGAGGGACAGGCAAACGGCAGGAACCGCACCGGGCCGATGCCCTCCAGCTCTGCTCACCAGGAGGCAAGGCTGAGAGACCTCCAGTCTAAGACATAAAAATTAACAAAATTAGATCTCTTCAGGTCTAGCAGTGTTTGGCTCGTGAGGCTTAACTGGTTCTGCAGGATGTCTGCAAACACCAACAGTAACTTGGAGGAGGGATGGATTGTGGCCGATGCGTTAGTACCAGGGGGTTTGTTTGCTGTAGTTCTGAGCAATAATCAAAAGGAACTGGGCATTTTACGACACTCAGCACAGAAGCCGCTAGCTTGTCTGCAAAGACTAGGGCTGGAAAAAATAAAGGGATGAAAACGAAGGGTTTTCTGGCCGTGTGTGGTCAATGCCCCACTTGGCCGGCAGCAGCACAGCTCAGAGATTTGCTTTCTCTCCTTGCTTCACGCAGCATGTGGCCCTCCAAAATACATGACCTACTAACTAATAATTTTCCATTGTCTGTCTCAAATGGAGACAGGCACATTAGCAGTGAAATTTCTGTGCCCTGGATCTTCACGGCTCTTGTTCTGGGGAAGGACAGAGCACGGCTAGGGAGGTTTGGGTGCTGCTGGAGCAGAGCCCCGCTCTGGTGTCTTTTTGTTCATTTGCTCCGCTCGTTTTGCTCAAGGCACCCACCCTCACAGGAGCTCTCCGGACCAGGCAGAGTCCACAAGATGGAGATTTTGTACAAATCCCTATTTCACAGCAGCTCCCACAGCGGTGCCGGGCCGCGCAGTTGCCTTACCTCCGTATCTGCTTGAGGATGTAGTCCCTGGAGATGTACTTGATGTTTTCATCCACAACGGAGCGAACACCTTCCTCTTCTGCTAGCTGCTTTTCCAGCCACTCCACCAGGTCCTTGTTACTGTCCCACAGGTAGGCCTGTGAACAAACCACAAGTGTCACCGCGGGTGCCCCAAGTCCCGAGGGCCCACAGCTGACTGAGGGCACCCGCTCCTCCCCATGTGCCGCTCCTGGAAGTTACCCCAATTACTGGCAGCCTTGGGACAGCCCTCGGTGGTTTTTCCACCGTGCTTGGCTTTTATAAACACAAGCAGCAACTAGCAAAAGTCACAAGACGATATACTTCTGCAACTCCTCCTGTAAACGTGGTTACACAGGAGCCACGGAGGCAGCACAGCTTCCAGTGACCACCACTGAATCGCTGCCTGAGCCGCGAGGGATGCCCTGAGCTGTCCCCACCACGAAGCCAGATTCCGGACGGCCACAGCCAGATGCCTTGCAGGGGGGGCAGGGGGGGCCGGGGGCACGGCTGAGCGGGCTTCTCGTGGTGCTGAGTCCCAGGACCCAAGTCCCTGCCACCAGGAGGCTGAGGCGGTGGCAGTGCATGGGATCCACGACCCAGCCCGGACACCCAGAGCCCTTCCTGAAGGAGGTCGCTGCGTCCGCAGCCCCAAGAGGCCTTGGCAACAAAACCCATTTTTAATTTTGCAAGATCATTTCACCTGATATTTGCTAGGTAGCTGACTACATAATAATTCAGGAGTGTGTTAGATGCCTAATAGCCTTCTCGCTCCTCTCTTCTCCTCTCATTTTCTTTACAAATCATTTAAGAATCGTTTTGTTAATGGTTTCCGGAAAAGCAAGTACCACCATTAGCACTCATTCATATTTATGTCATTTTATTTGGGTAATTAAACACAAAGCTCGTCATTTAAAGGTGCACTATCCTTCTCTGTTATCACTAACGAAGTCAAAGTCAGAATGACAATGAGCTCGGCGCGGTAATTCAGGAGGTGGCTCTGGGCCTGGCTGAGCAGAGCGGGCAGCCGCCCTGCACCGCGCTCGGTCCTGCCGGGGCAGGGAGCTGGGGGCACGATGGCCGTCTGCACCCGAAGGTGAAGCCTCGGCACAGGTCAGAGCCTGTGAAGGCCGGGGGCTCCCTTGGTCCTGCCCGACGTGCCGCAGAGGCGCCGGCTGAAGCAGAGGCTGAGCCCGGTGCTCGCAGCGATCTGGCGGCGGCGGCAGCAGCCCCGTGGCACAGGGCCCAGCAGGGAGACGCAGCCCCACAGGATGCCCCCGGTGAGGCAGGAGGTGGCCCTTTCAGCAGGAAGATGCCCCACGGGTACTGGGCTGAGACTGTGGCCCGGCACTCCCACCAGGTTTTTTTTTTCCTTACAAATGATGTGTATGACTGTCTTGAAACAGTGATGTCATGTCAGGCTCAAGATTTTGCTTATTTCATTGTTTTTTCTTCTTATTATTTTAAACTCGTTAGTTTTTCCTCCTTGCTTCTGCCCCTAGACATGGCAGCAATGCTCCCTGCATACAAAGTAGGGCGCTCAGGAAGATTTCAGGGAAGGGGAAAAAAAACACCAAGAAGCTGCCGCACGGTTGCAGACCTGCGTAAAGCTAGATTTACCCAAGAATCCCAAAGCTTTTACTTTAGGAGAATATTTAATACTCTTATTAATCATTTTTAATCCGTTTGCTTTTAATTAAGAAACAGCATGATGCTTTCCTATCAACATATGCCAGGGAGCAGATTAATTGTGGCTTAAGATAACTCTCCTTGATTGGTGTAATGTATTAGCTAACGAGATGCCCGCTTTTAAAGACGCTCAGACACTACCTTGGAAAGCCTGCTGCCCTCCAGAGAGTGCTTCCCCCCCTTGTCTGGAACCCCTGAGTGTTTGTGACTTTAAAAATAAAATAAAATAAAATGAAATAAAGAGCTCAGATTGGAGGATTGTGACAAAAACAACCCAAGAGCCATGACAGAGATGGCTCTTCAGAGATTGCCAGCTTCAGAGTTGGAGCACAATTAAAAGAGAAATCCTCCACGCAACCATCAGATGGGGAGGGTGCCGAGGCGAGCCCCCATCCCCAAATCACAGCCGTTACATCTGGCAGCGAGTTTGTGCCCCTGCCTTTGACAGCACGCTGTTCCACGAGGCCTTAGAGCCCTGCACAGCCTGGGGGACACGGGGGCTCCCGTGGGCTGGGACGTGGTGACGGTCATCGACTGCCAGGCACGTGAGAGCTGAGTTTGTGGCCCAGGGAAAGGGGAGGAAGGTGAGGGTGGCCCCGAGGAAGGAGGTCAGCGGGGACGAAGGCCGCTTGGCAAGCAGCAGGACAGGACGGCTCCATGCTTTGGCTCCTTGCTGCTGCCCGAGCCCTGACCAAAATGCCCCCTGCAGGCACAGAACATCTGCCCGGCAGAACTGCAGCACGGGAACCCCTCCTCCAGCATCAGTGGGTAGCGCAGGATTTAGGATATTATTCAGTATAAAAGAATCATTAAAAAATAACACCAATCCTGCTTTCACATCACAGAGGATCCCGAGGGACGCAGGGACTGGTGTCCACAGCTGGGGGAGCTCGTTCCTTCCCCCGCTGTTGTGAGCGCAGCTCCGCAGTGATGTTTGAGGCACGCTGTGCGCAGACCCAGAGACGTTCAGGACGGGTGTGCACAGCGTGTCCTGGGGCTGCTGGGATCCCTGCTGCCAGTTCTGCCAGCCAGCAGCACCTCTTCGCAGCCTCCTAACGAGGGCCTCCTTGGCTTTGCTGAGACAGCTGTTGGTCTTTTCAAGATGCTCAGGTTTTCCTATCAGTGGTGCTACGTGCTTGTGAAAACCCTACTGAACTGAGCGTACTTGCTTCTCTGGCCTGATACAAAGTGTTCCCATAAAGCAGCTCCTGACAGGGAACACCTGGGAGCACTTCACTGAACGCGCACCCAGAAGACTGCTGCCTTGGTGAAGCTGGTTTTTCTCTTACCTTTACCGTCCCTTCGACTTCCACAAACCAGCGTCTCAGCATAGCCTGGATCTGCCCATCGGTCAGCTCCGGGTTGGCATCGTGGATCTTCTTTTTGACCACGTCCTCCAGAAGAAGACGTCTCAGCCTCCAGTAGAAGAAGGTACGGGAAGTTTTCCAGTCTAGAATGTCCTGCCCGAGACATAGGTGGAGAAGGAGAGAAGAGTGAGGGACATTTACACGGAGAAATACAGACGCCTTGCTCCCCGGAGGAAGGAAAGGTGTGCACTCATGACACAGCTGTGTCAGTCGCACAGAAGAACACAGCCCCCCGTGTCTGAGCCGAGGTTTGTTTGCAGCCCCACGGGACCCCAAGTTCCTGTGAGCCTGCTGCCTCCCCCGCAGCTTGCCCCGACCCGGGCCGAGCTCCGTGGCACTCACAGTGATGGCCCCCTTCTCCTGCATCCGGCCGGGCGTGTCGTGCAGGTCGGCAAACTGCATGGCCACCTGGTGGTAAATGGGGATCAGGAACTCCTCCCGCTCCTTCAGCTTCGTCTCCAGCTCTTTTCGGTCGGCGGGGCTCAGCTCAGGGGTACCTGCAACAGGCACAGCCGCGTGTCAGGGGCCTTCGGCACGTCAGAGCCAGGGCTGAACGAATGGCTGCTGACGGTCCAGGGGGAGAAGGGAGGTTTCTCAAGCAAAACCCAGGCTGCGCTGGCCAGGCCGACTGCCAGCCCGTCAGCGGGAAGCCGTGCCAAGCAGCCTCGAGTTAAACCCAAGTGCTCCAGCCCAGCTCCCCTGCCAGCAACACTCAGGAGCGAGCTCCCAAGGTTTCACCATGGAAACTCATTCCATTTAAATGCCAATGAGTTGAGCCATCACTTAAGTGACAGATTTACTGGACTGGCTCCTGAAAAAGAACGACGTCCCACGCTTAAGCGAGGAACACGGACACTGTGACCACGCACACCGCGGTGCTGGCCGGCCGGCTGGTCGCTGCCCAGCCCACAAACGCAGCAGGACCTCGCGTCCTCCCCGAGCTCCTCTTCCACGTCAGAGGAGGTGGGGACAGCACAGACACACGGACAGACACGCGGACACACGGACAGACACGCGGACACCACCACACTTCCAAGCCCCAGGCCAGCCGCACAGCGCTGCTCCCAGGCAAATGTTTTTACGCACCTACCAATACAAATGTTGCCTCACCTTTCAGGTGCTACTAAGAAGGTTTTAATTAAGAGCGGCTGCTCTTACAGCCTTCCGAATAAAGAATTCGAGGTATTTATCCCCGTTAAAGCACGAGTTCCTCCGTCCCCGTTCCAGGCGGCCGGGCGTGCGCCTCAGGCAGCTCGCGTGTTGCGGCCTCTCCGCCACGCGCCCGGTACAGTCAAAGCAGCCAGGCCCGGTAATGATTTAGGTGAGATTAACAAATATGTCAATGTCTATTTTCTGCTTAATTTAAAAGCAGCGTCTATAAAGATTTTTGACTTCTGAACCCTGTTCTCCTGAAAGAAAGAAGGTAACAATGAGGAGGGGGGATAAAGAGTGATTATCCCATCATCGATCGTTTGTCAGGAGCATTTCTTATTCACTGGACTATTGTAAAAAGCTAAGCTCTCGATCAATCCTGTAAGCCCCCTGTACAATTAAATATCTTGGAATGGTTTTCTTTCTCTTCTAGTCAGATCTCGAGGCCTCGGGGTTTTTCAGCAAGCTCGGGCTTTATTTATTTATTTCTGGGGAAAAGAAGTCTCCCTCCACAAATCTTACCCTGGCAAGACGAGGGGAGTTAAAATATGGGATTCCTTTGCTCTAAAGGTACCGGACAGTTAATGAAACCGTTAAAGTTTAAATCATAGGAACATTATAGACCTCCGGGTATGGATCGGCCGCTAATCGATGGGGAAACAAAGGGAGCAGCGCCCTGCAGCGACCACCTCGCGACGCAGACGCGGAGGGGCAGCAGGTGAGACGTGACGGCAATTCGAAGGAAGGAAGACCACGTGCGACCTTCCCAACTTGGCAGGCGACGCAGGACACTTTCTGAGACGGCTCTCCAAGTGCCTTAAACGTCGCATTTGTCTTGGGCTGCGCTTTGCTCTGCAGTCACCACGTTGCCTGCGGATCGCAGCCGCCGGCACCATCGGGAGGGGGCAGGGAACGGCCTCGTCCCGCTTCCAGCCCAACCACCGTGGGGAACATACCAAGGCCTCTTCATTCTGCTGTGTCTTTTCGAGCCCCTCCTGAGCTCAGAGGAGCCAAGCCCAGGGCCCTGCTGGTAAAAGGAGCCTTCCGAAATGCCCTTCGCCCTCCGGAAGCTCCTCATGAACAACAGGTGAGGGACCCGTCCTTGCTGGCGTCCTCCGCTCAAACACAGCCGGTCAAACCAACACCACCCCGTGCAAACCCACCCATACGGATTATTTAACCTAAAACGTTCCCCAGCTGCCGGCCTCTGGTCTCTGCCAGGCTCACACCGAGGTGTCCCCGTCCCCAGCCGCTGCGATGCGGCCTCCTGGGTCCCAAACACTTTCCCCAGTCAATTTATGCTCCTCTCCGAAAGTTAAGGGCAAGCATCTTGGCGGAGAAAGCAACACCTAAACTATTTTGATTTGTGTCCCATTAAACCCAAAAGCTCGTCGGGGTAACCGCCCTCCGGCCCGCCCCGCGCATGGCGGCGGCTGCAGCGCTGCAACGGCTTTAATAACGTCCCTGCCAGACGGAAATGGCTCAGCAGGCCCATGAATCACGGCTTCCCATAACATTTAGTAGCAAAGTGCTTTTTTTTAAATATGACCGGTTTAACAGGTTAGACAAAATGACTTCAAGAAATGTTATCCTAGGTTCCCTCTGATTGCAGAAAGCCAGGCGGCTTCTGAATCAATTTGATGGTTTATGGCTTCGAAGCTGGTAAAAGGTGGGATTTTCTCCCTCACCCCCGGCACACAGCCTCAGCACGGCAAAGCGTTTACTTGTCCCTTTTCCTGCCTCTTCCTCGAACGCCCTAAAGGATCTGGGCACAAAGAGCCCTGACCCGGCCGATCTGCAGCGTCCTCGCACCACGAGCCGGGCAATAACAACACCGCTCTGCAGCCTGCAAGGGGCATTAACAGTGCCTGGTTAGCGCAATGCTGCAATTATAGGCAAATTTGGGGATTTTTTTCCAAATAACTCCAGCAAAGCCATCCGATGACATAATTAAATGTCAGTTTTAACGCTGGTCATGACTGTCCCGCCTAATTTCAACACCTCCAACACCAGGCCCTCCGCCCTTAGCACAGCTCCTGCGGACGAAACCAGCGAGGGCAGCAGGAAGGGGCCGGCCCCGGGGTGCCCGGCACCGCTCGGAGGGGGAGAGGGAAGGTCACCGAGAGCTGGAGACACGGGTGTTGTGGGATTGTGGCTTGTTTCTTTAAATGAGACTGCTTGTAATTGCTTCACTAAATATTCAGGAGGATTTATGTTACGGAGGTGCGCTATGAAATAGCAGTGAAGGTCACACATGCTCGTGGCACGGGCTTGTAATATCCTCGTTGGCTGCACCGTGCGACGTTCTGCCCTGTCCCTCCCAGCCCTTCGCTCCTAAGGCCTCGAGTTAGCAACAAGGGGTCACAGCGTGGCAGGAAATTCCCCAAAATGTGTATTTGGGGAGATCAACAAGCCTCCTGGGAGGACGCCGAAGATGCCAGTTGTCAGGGAGGAGCTGGCAGAAATCAGCACCGGCTCTTCTAGGCTCACGCCTGTGAATTAACAACAATTTAAATGCAGCAGCGCTTGCACGCAGAAGCAGTTCCTGAAAATCAGCATCGCTACAAGACAAAAAGTTACAGCCGTGCTGACTGCACGCGTCCAGGACGCCGTGAGAGATGGCATCGCCGCAGCGGCATTTTTCTTAGTCGCTGCTCAAGAAAACAAGCAGCGCTTTGATTAATTGCAACACCGAGCCAACAACCCACCCCCCGGAAAATAATTACTGGACTTTTGAACTGTAATCTACCTTGCCGAGCTAAAGCTGGGAGCGAAACGGGCCCCGGGATGGAAGCTCTCGGCCCCTCGGGAAACGGGGCCGAGCACAGGGCAGCCACGTCCTTCGCCTCTGGTCCTGCGCCCCCGCAGGGAAGGCGAGGGCTGTGTGCCTCACTGGAATTTGTGCAGGAAAAGTGCTGCTGGCGTGGAGCTGCGTGCTCCCTCCGCGCGGCCGGTACAACGCATACGGCCACACGCACAAGGGGCATTTCAAATGAAATTGGAGCTGCGGGCTAGCACACGGCCAGCCTTCCCCTGGCGTCAACTGCAGGGGATGTTCACACCGGCATCCTATCGGTCAGGTGGACAAATAATTCCCTTTTTCCATGATAACTACCTGACAGGAGAAGCGCGGTGATGTGATATCCAGCCCTGCCCTACCTGGACCCATTTTGCCATTCCTTTAATTCCCATTCCACCAAATTTCTGCCTGCGTTACCCCACACGAGTACCACATCACGTGCCTGTGATCTGCACGGCACACCTCATTCCTGTTCCACTCCTGCTTTACTCCACTTGCAACAAACAAGCAAAATAAAACCCAATCTCCACGTTCTTCTCAACGACGGCCCGCAGCTCGCACGCTTCCTGCGGCTCCAGGGGGTGGGGACCGGCGTGGTGGGCAGGATGGGGCCATCCTCTCCCCCTGCCCTTTGCTCGGCACGGCTCGCTGTTCCGTAACAGCACGGCTCTGAGTGACATTTTAATAAAACACGGCGCTAATAAACATTTCGGCGCTGGTGCCAGGGAATTGATAATGAACAGATTTATGTCAAATTATTCAATATCTGCCGGCCTTCCCCGCTCTCCCACTCCCCCGCTGCAGTCGGAAGCCGGTGGCTGAGGACGCCTCGAATGAGCGAGTCGCCGCTTCCCCACCCCTCCGCGCCAGGCACATGCTTGCGAGCGGCCCCCTCTTCCCCACGATTCAGCAGCTCCGGGGAGGGATGACAGCCATTCAGGGGTTAAAGAGAGGCAGTGAACCCCCAGCTAATGAGTAAGAATTCAGCAGGCAGTGTAAGATAAATGGAGCTTTCTCTGCTTCTGCTGGAGTCAGCATGAACTGCGGCCCTGCGGCTTGTTTGTGGCAAATGGAGTGCGCGAAATATCAAAGGGCAGTGATCCAGAAGAAGACCGACTTTGACAAATTTTAAATTGGCCAGAAAGAAAACCAGCAAAAAAAAAATAAAAAAAAAAATTATGCAATTCACTGTGTCCTGCAATCTTGGCTTTCCTGCTACGGTACGGAATTAGTGGCAAAACAACAGCAATGATCGCCCGATGTTGGGAGCAATTACAGCCATCTAAGTGAGATGCTTATCAGTGACTGAAGCTTTTAGAGCTCTCTGTATGTACAGTTGTAAGTGACTTGCTCTTGTGTTGCAGTCATTTTAATTAAAGTGTATGGAGTTTGCTGGGAGTAATTACTCTGTAGAGGAGGAGAGGAAAAAGCCTCGAACAGGCTCCTGCCTCCTCGTCGCCTGGCTTTGCATTTTTGAGATGCCTGGCACAAAGCAGCTTCCCTTCCTTCTCCCCATCCCTGTTTTTTGTGGTCCCTCGCGGTGTGGCTGGAGGCTGCTCCCAGGCGTCCTGCACCCAGCCCGGCCTGAGGAAGCCTGCACACGACAATAAAGCTCAAAATCAGCTCACGTTGTTCTGCCCTGCTGCTTCCTCCCCCGTCCCAGGACTTAGGCAATCCAAGAGCCCTCCTTGGCTGCAGCTCCGTGCTGTGGGGCCGGGACCCGTGCTGCTGCTGTGCCACAGAAGACGGCAGCCTCCCGTGGGCTGCAGGCTGCTCTGTCGGTCGCAGAGCCGCTGCTGCGGTGCCTTCCCCTGCCGCACACCCTGCCCAGTCCAACGTGGGCCAAAAGTGAGCTTTGTGAGAACCTCCTTGCAGCAGCTACAAGCGTTGCAATGCTTTTTCCATTCCAACAGACACGGGAAGAACACCACAGCCGCCTGGGTACTTGTGCCCACTCTCCCCAACGCCGTAAGCCACGCCAGCAAGATTTGAACTCGGATCAAACCGCTGCCTCGTGCTGGTCTGCAAAACCCAAACACCTGCTGGCCTGCTTCTGGCCCAGAAAGCCGTCGGCACGGTGAGAGAAAACAAAGGGATTTATAAAATACTATGAAAAAGAGAAAAAAAAGTCTTTGATGCTATCAAAGACATCAGGAAGAACCTGACTTTGAGCAGCGCTCTGATCCTCGCCACGCCGAGCACCCTGCACAATTATTATTCTCCTCCCGAGGCGTATCAGAGTGCTTGTTTTGTGTATAAATTGTCGCACTGCCATAAATTAAAAAAAAGCCAAATAATAAAACGTAACGGCAGCAATAGAGACGATTTATCAGTCATTTGCAGAACACTTTTCCTCCTGAAGGATCCCAAAAGGCTTTATAAATTCAAACCATACCCACGTAGCATGCTTCCTCCGCTACTAAAATGTAGTCAATTTTGGAAGTAAAAAGAGGCTCTGTAAGATGATACTCGTATAGTAAGAGCCAGTAAAGAACTCCTTAAAGAGCCTATTCCCCTGGGAGAGCACACATCTGATATTAAGTGCGTTTTGCTCTGTACTTGGGGCTGTTGGGCCCACACCAGGTGTAGGGATTGTTTGGAGTGAAAGGCACAGCAATAACACAACACCAGCAGCCACACGCTGGCTGCTGAGCACCGCAATTCTCGCCGTGTTTTACTGACGAGGTGAAGAATATTTTTATTTCTTTTCCTGAAACTGAAAGGCAGCAGACTTTATTGCTCAGAACTACCTCAGACACACGGTGACAGTCCAGCAGCCCAAAAATGTCTTTGGCCAAATCCTTAATTGTGCCCAATGACACCAGCTGAGGGTTTGGCCAAAAATTCCTGAGACGGAAACTGGAGCCAAGCAACTCTACTAAGTGTCTGTTGTAAGACCCAATCAATTAATAAAGATAAATAAAACCCAGTTGACAAAGACACTCTGTAATTGCATGCGCCCTAGGTATGCTGTACGCACACAAATACTCTCACGTACATCCATGCAGCTTGTCTCATCTGGTTTTCTTCCCAAGTCAGATGACAGTAAATAAAAATTATCGTGAATTTGATAAAATGCCTCGGCGCCCCTTTTTAAGGTCCACAAACACATTCGTTAGCCCCCAGCTAACGGCCCGCCGCCCCGCGCAGACGTACCGAGGCGCTCCGCCAGGTGGATGTAGACGGGGTCCACTCGCCTCATGGTCTTCACCAGGTCTTTCCTGCGGAATTTGATTTCCACCGTCCCCTCCGGCTCCAGGATTCCTCCTCTGGTCAGCGACGGGAAAAGAGAAAAGAAAGGCACTTTCAGGTCATCGGACAAGGGGAAACGCAAAACAGAATGGGTCAACGTTGTCTAGAAAGCACGCAGAAAAAAGAAGGGCAGCGGGGAGACAAAACAAAGAGAAAGAGAGAAGAGAGAAAGCATCTTAGCTATTATTTATCCAGGGCCATAAATGCACGTGAGGCCTCACAGAGCCCCCGTGCTATCAGCACATCCTCTCCACTCCTACCACCTCAGCAGGGCAAAATTGCTGGGAGCTGCACCACGGGGAAACACGTGGCACGTGCAGGGGCGTGCTTCCAAGCAGCGCAGCAGGGACTAGAGAAAAGTTTCATCTGCCCCTGCTTCTGGGAGGAGAATATGCCCAGGCACAGCCCTGAGGGGTGACACTGCCACAATAAAGCTCTTTGCACTGTCAGCTGTTAGTTCATTTCCCATTTGCCTGGTTATTTCCCCATCCTACGGCTGCCCAGGTTAAATACAAAACCTAGCATTGCTTCTGTTTGCTGTAGCACTCGTGGTGCTGCACTGCTCAGTTCTGCAGCAAGCCCATGCCCACCTGCTCCTCCTCCGGACCGCTCCAAGTAAAACTCCCCGGAAAAGCAATCTTCACACCATCCTTCTGGTTCAGCCTGCTCCTGGTGCTACACCTAGACCAGGCAGGGCTGGCTTTTTCCCCCAAATGGCTCTGTATCTCTGTATTTTAGAGATTCTCAAAAATATTTTAAAAGCATGCTTCCCAGGGTTTGCTTGTAACGCTACATCCCGAACCTCCGGTAACTAGGACTTCACTTAGGGAAGTTTTATTTCTTTTAAAAGTGCCACTTCCCAGCTGCCTGTCTGATAGACGGGACAATGCTGAGGGGTTCTGAAGAGCACATTTCTGGGCACCCTTCACCGACTGCTCCTCACGCAGCCAGGTAACTGCCTCACAGCAGGCGGTTAGAGGGAGGACGAAGCACCCGTACCTGCTCTCGCGGTCGGCGTACATCTCCATGTGACGAGGGTTGATGGTCGGGTCCATCACAGCCCAGGACCCCCCTCTCAGCTCCGCCTGTGGTGGGATGTAGATGAGCACGGGCTGCCGATACTCCCGCAGGCCGTCCACGATGTAGGCACCAAACTTCAGCACTTGGTCGTACATGTCTGCGGAACAGGGGACAGCACGGGGAGTCACAGAACATCACTGCTTTATGCCAGGAGTGGTCAGACTGGAGGAAAAACTACAATTGTTCAGGTCTCAAGCACCTCCTCCTGCTGCCGTGAGGGTTACCTGGATGGACCGGGAAGGGAGACGCTCCCACATGGGCCCTGCTCCCATACTGGAGATGTGGCCTAGTGGTGTGCGCACAGCCGCGTCCGTTCACAAAGCACGGACCGCAGGGTCCTCAGGCCACTGTGGCCTGCCACACACGGGGCTGTGAGAACCCACCGCCTGCCCTTTGTGACAGAATTTCGGCCAGGAGGCAGCCAGGCTGGGCGCTGATGTCCTTAGGAGACAAGGAGCTGCCTGAGCTTGGCCCTCCCGTGGGACCTGCACCGTGGCACTCCTCGAAGCAGCACACCTTGAGCACACCTGTATAAAAACCAGGGTGGGGAGGGTTCGGATGCGAAACAGTGCTCTCCTCTTCTGGCATTAAGATTTATCTAAGGCGTTTTGCTCAAAATTAATAAGAACAACTCCACTGTGTAAAGACAGTACGTTGAAAACACCGGCCCCAAAGGTGATTTACATAAAAGAGAAAAAAAATGAAGGCAAAGAGAATTTATATGAGATGATACAGTTTGTAATGGATGTGGTTTGTAATGGAAACAGGCAGCCTCGAATACATATATTTTGTTACACATGATTATATTTAGAAGTATCGAATCAAATATATAAGAAATGAAAAATACTTATTAGGATTATCTAGTCTATCTCTGTGTCCTCACAGGACTGCATCCTATGTTCCCTTCCAGCGCTTTTTAAGGCCTTGGTTTAGAATTCCCAAGCGACCAACTTTCCCACTTCTCCTGGGCCATTTGCACAGCCAAACAGAAGGCATTTTCCCCAGCGTTCAGCCAAATTTCCCCTCCTCTCCCATCCCATTTAATTTCATATTGTTACTCCTTGCATCACCCTACATAATTTCTCCACTCCTCTGGGCTAGCTATAAATAGCCGTAGCCTTTCAGTGTTTTTTTTTTCCATTTTTTTTTCCTTCTTAGACACACTACAGGTATTCTTTCCTCATATATCTCCCAGGACAGCACCTTTTAACCCCTTTACCACGTCTGGTGTCCCTTGCTTAGCACCTCCCAGCTTGTCCAACGCTTTCTAGTGGCTGAACTGGCAGTGCAGAGGGCAGAACTAGGCGGGGTGCACGTGGCAATGCACACAGGATGGCCTTCAGTAACAGTCTTGGGAAGACAGACGCTTCGATTCATCTAAAACCCTTAAATCGCTTGAGAAAGCCACTGCTGGGGAAAAGAGGGTCTGCAGCCAAGGTCCCCGTGTCTTTTAACCCCCAGTTTAACGTTAAGCATGAACACAGTTCAGCACCTAACTCTGGAAAATACACACACACCCGTGCAGTAACGGGACGGGGTACATGTAAAGTGCATTATGCATATTATACATATTTATATATTAGCACCATCGGCACTGATGCGCTCTCTCCAGTTCATTTGCAAGGCCATCGTCCAAGAAAAGGAAACTCACGTTATTTAAGGAATGCCAAATGCTGATGGGGAGGACAGCCTATTTCCTCTCATCGTGAATAAAAGCAAATTCTGGCAGAGACAGCGGGGACTGAGCACCAAACAAACCTCCAACCTCTTCATTTGTCCTGAGCAAAGAAAAAGACCTCAAAAGGGGTGACAAATTTATTACTAATTACACAATTATTTTATTATGTAGTGCTAGTAATAAACCACTTGAAGTACTTTCAGCTAATTCTAGTGTTAAGAAAATAATTGCTTGATTCAAATTATTTTAACTGAATTAATTCTTTACTAGACATTTTTTACTAGTGCTACATAATAAAATAATTGCGTAATTAGCAATACATTTTTCACTCCTGCCAAGGGTATATATTTTACTCAGGTTAAGTCTCGAAAAAAGAAGTGCTACTTGTTTGAACAAGGCAGAGCGAGGAGGAGCAGAGGAACTGGGAGAAACTTAATGCTTTCTGTGCACAGCCCCAAATCCCCTCTGGGTTTACCAGGCCTGGCATGAGCAGGGTTGGGAAGTATTTCTGCGACTACAGTATTTTTGGGTCAGGCTTTCAAGCTGTCCAGAAACACGAGGTTTCCCACCTTGCAGTCCTGCACACAGTTATTCCTTCTGGGATCCTGCAGTGCAGCACTTGATTTTCCTGGGACGTCCCAGCAGGCAGTGCTTAGTATTTTACACATGGATTTACACCAACGTCTGCCTTCACTCGCTTGCTTGGGTTTCCACTGAGGCCAACAGAGCTGCTCCTGCGTTCCTGGGGGGCTACAGATGCACCTACCTCGTTTCAGGTACGACTGTAAACTGCCTTCCTCGTGGGGATCTCCCCTCTCCTTAAGGTAAAGGCTGCCACTGACAGGGGCAACGTTTGGCCCAGACAACGAAGAGAGAACACCCTGTGGTGCCTCGCACAGCCCCACGCAGTGGAGGCAGAGCACCCGCAGCAGGGCCCCTGACCTGGCTCGAGCGTTAACCCCAGCCTGCTCTCCTGCAGGTTTTTCCCTCCTGCCATCTCAACTCCTCAGTTTGCCCGCACTTACCACTTCAGCAAAGCGGGCACTCTCAAAGCACGTGCGTTTTTGAGAGGTAAAATGTAAGTGTAGGGAAGAAGATCAGAAAAACACCACTGAGACAGCTCAAGAGACCTGCCTTTAGTCCCTGCACCGAACCGCCAGAGCACACAACCTCCCTGGGCAGCCTGGTGCCTCGGTAGGTGCAGGCTTTACAGAGTGTTTGTGCTGTAACAAACACACTTGCTCTGTCTAAAACAAAAACCAACCTCTCCACCATCATCGTGCAGCAGAGAACAGCACACATTCAAAAAGCACGCTGCCTGCACAACTCTTCTTGCAAAAAAGCTGCTGATGTTGAGACTGGAAAAATTAAAATTTACCATATTTCCGGGCCAAATTTCAGTCCCGTACTAATTTAAACCCGAGCCTAACGAAACGCTTTTGAGACAGAGATGCTGCCGAGATCCTGCAGGAAGGCCGGTGCTTGGTGTCCAGCAGGGCAGGCTGTGTGCAGCACACATCCCTGTCCCGTGTCCGCCTGCCCAGCTGCAGCGTGCATCAGCGCCTGCTACACAGGGACACGAAATCCGCTGGAAGCTGTTATCGTTACGCCGTGTGTGTAAATATTGGCAGTCAGATGCATCAAGCATGCTAGAGAGGCTGCAGACAGCTTTTTGCATTTCCATCGTGTCGGGCAGCGTGCCCTGAACCTCGGAAGCTGGAACGGATCTCATCAGCTCGGCTGGATTATCAGCTAGGACCTGAAGGTAAACACCAGGCACACACGGGCTGCAGACACACCACGGCCCTCATAAACCCATTACGTACAAGCAATACCGTCATTCAGCGGCCAGGTAATCAGAGATTTAAAACAGCCTTTTCATTCTGCTTACATTTTTTTTTTTATTGTTATTTGTAACCTGTCCCGGGAAAAAATAATAAGTAAAACATGAAAAACCAACTGCGAGTGACCCTGTAGCACCAGCAGCGCTGCAGTTTAATGTCGCGGGGATTTGCATGCTATCAAACTATTCATGCCGAGTCCAAGACCCTGGTGCTAATTTCCAGTAAATTTCACGCTTGATGTCTCCCCGTTGTGGGTCACTGCCGGTTCGCCTAAATAAACCACTTCCAAATGGCTCCTCCATCTAAATATTCAAGCCAGTTTTTATAATTTAATTTTGCATTATGCTGAACAGCCTTCCGGCCAGACAGAGCTCATTGGGGAAACCACCAGCGCCATTGTGATACGCCTTTATTTATGTTAGTTATTTATTTATTTTACCGCTTGAATTAGACCTCCTAGGCCGACTAGTAAAGAGGGTTGTTTTTTTTTTTG
The DNA here is from genome assembly GCA_011076525.1 of Nettapus auritus. Taxonomy (NCBI): domain Eukaryota; kingdom Metazoa; phylum Chordata; class Aves; order Anseriformes; family Anatidae; genus Nettapus; species Nettapus auritus. Next base: position 9,847,094 of record CM021783.1, read on the forward strand.
CTTTCTCCTTTTTTTTTTCCCCCTCCGCTAATGTCAATTTTCAGCATAGCAAGAGCTGTCTCTAATCTTTTCCTACTCATTACACACAATTTTGGAGTCATTTTACCCACAGTGCAGTCGGCTCCTGGCAGTGTGTTTGTGTGCACTGAGGGGTGGCATAATTGTTTATTTTCCCTCCCTGCATAATCCCCAGCCAGCACTGAAACCAAAACTGCAAACAACTCCCCAAGGAACGTGAAGAGTGTCAGCAGAGACCGACGCTGGCTCTGGAGGCCCTTCAGCAGAAACCAAGATGCAGAAAATGCCCCGACGAGCACAGACTGGGTTCCCTGGTCTCTCCCCGCTCTGTGGTGCCTCTCTCCTCCTCCTCCTGCCATGAGCTGCCGTGCAGTGAAGTGGGGTGTGCAGCACAGCTATTAGCGTCTTCACAAAGATTAGCATCTTTGCATCTTCTTTTCCACCCTGGGCTTCTAGTTCCAACTCCAAAGCTACACTCAGTTTTTGAGCAATGCTCCCAGCAAAGGCACTGGCAAAGCCGACAGATCTCACTACACAGCAAGGCAAAATAATTCTGCAGCCACCAGGAATTCATTAATTAACTACTTTCCCAGTAAGCGTGGCATGGAAAGCGAGTCACGAAGACAGCGCAGTAGCAGGACATGGAGCACAAACCCCCGACAGGTAACAGGCATTTTCTAGAGGAGTTTTGCAATCTTTTGCCACGTTTTGTCCCTGCATTCTGCATTTCTTCTTGCGCTGCTCATGAGGCAGAGCAATGTGGCCTTTATCACAACGCCAGCCTCCCCGGGGCAGAACTTCTATTGTGTTAGAGGATCCAGAACTTTGCGTTGTGTTTGCTAAGCCACATGCAGGTAAAAGGCTGTCATCTTTTACTTATTTAAATTTTATAGTATCAATCTCACGTTCTCGGCACTTCACACCATTTAAAGCAGAAATATGCAGTACAAGAATCTAACTGCCTGTCTATTAACCGAGCAGTTTTATTATGGTTCGGTTCATAGGGACGGCCTCTACCACCACAGCCATCAACTGGGAGACAGTCCTTGATACACCCATATTACAGGGCGCAACGTTATCAGTAAGACCGTATTTCCACCTGCTTCTACCTCTCACTGCGTGCTCCCACCGCCCTCCTGGAGGCTGGTCGGTCCCCAGAGAACCATTTTGGGATGCTAAACCACGGCGGGGAACAGCAGCAGTGCTCCGAGGAGCAGGAGACAAGGCACGGTACAGGACAACGCCACGAGGGTACGCGGTTACCTTTCATCCCACCGGAGAAGCCTCTCCAGTTGGCAAAGACCATCAGAGGCAGCCCCTCTCTGTTGAAGTCGTTGATAGCCTGGGCTGTCTTGAAGGCCGAGTCAGGGAACCACACCTGGCCGGCCTGCTGGATTATCTGTGGGGACGAAAAGGATCGTTAAGCCTTGGAACAATTCTGTTAGCGTAAAGGCACAAAAAGATAGGAACGGTTGCAGCAAGGGCTGCACTGTGGAACCAACAATGGGGAGTGCAGCACGTGAAATGATTAGGATCTGCTTTCCCAAGGAAAAAATGGGACAATCCTTCTGTCACCTACATCGACAGGAGTGTTGTCACTGATTTACCCAGGAAGAGATGACACGGGAAGCCTGACACTGTGACTGCTGCAAGAATGGGAAGAAGGGAGAGAAAAGGACATGCATAGGAGAAGACCCAGAAGAAACGACGCAGGAGGTAGGGCCACAGCTGTGAAATCAGGCAGGAGAAAAGTAAAATGTCAAAGCAGCAAGAGCATGAAACAATCCGGTCACAGCAAGAGAACAGGGAAATGATTTTTCCTTGCCAGATCTCCCAGGCCCTGCGCCCTGCATCGCGGCGGGCTCACAGCAGAGGCAGCACTGCTGGGGAAGGCACCCTCCAAGCCAAGGGCCTGCAGCCACTGCCAGGAACCAGCACCCACGCGAGGAGCTCCTGTATTTTTTGTGCCATCGCCGAGACCAAAAAATCCCCCCCAAACAAACGCTCTTCTCACAGGGACGTTTGCAGAGGACAGCCAAGCAAGTGAGCAGGCGTTCAACCTACCTTGGCCTCCGAGTCCAGGTTTGCGGGGTCGGCGGGGATACTCAGCTCCACTGTCCTCGTTTCTACGGCAACAACTCCTACAGGTATTCCTCCCAGCCTGCCAGCACCGAAACAAATCAAAATGCACGCTTTTACTGTTACACAACTAGACCATTTTTCCAATTTGCATCAAAATACTCAAAAGAGACAAATAATGCATGCTAATGGGGCTGGGAGAAGCACTGTGGCCTTTTTGAAGAGTTTAGGCATGCGGCTGGATGGTTTCAGAGCTCAGTGTATAGTTCTCAAAGCAAAGCCTAGCTCTGAACACTAACCCACACCTCTCTACGGATTAAATAGAATAACCCGAAGCCTAAGCTTTGAATGAAACAGCTACAAATGCACCTCTCCTCACCCAGCACCACACAGACGTTGCTGCTGGTGGTCTTACCCAGGACAAAAGTGAAGACCCAAGGCTTCCCAAGCCCTGCAGATGTCTCAGCTGTGCCAAACCTCTCGTGCTTACAGAACTCCCGGGTGGCTTGGCTGAACAACGTAAAAGGGAAAAGCTTTGGGTTTGCCTGTCTGCCTCCCTGCTGCCCCTTGGCCGCTGGATACCACGAGGCGAGGAGGGGAGGTCGGCAGCTCCGGAGCTCTTCCCGCAGCACCCACGCGGAATTCACCTGGCCCCGGTGACTGCCCTTGCCCCAGGCAGTCCCTGCAGGGCTGAGGAGCTCCCTGCAGCCACCCCGGGCTGGTGACACGCTGCAGGCAGGCGGCGCGACACGGCCTGCGTGCACCAGGGGCTTGGAAATATTCCCATTCGCTATGATTAAGGGTCTGCCCAGAACCCCGTAATTGCAGAAGCCGTCTTAAATCGGTAACTTATAACTTGTGTATTAGGGCCCATGTGACCTAATAAAGAACATCTTTATCCAAGTATTACAGTTATTTATTGAACTTGAAAACAGCTCAAAACAACTTCTGTTTTCCATTATACTTCATATAAATTTTATCAGGCTAGCACATGAAGATGCTACATCTTGTTTTATAGTGTGTCCCTGGACAAGTTGCCATAGAATAATAAAAGACAATTTACAGCCAACAGCACACATATTCCAAACATACATACAAAAGATGAGTTTTGGCAGCACTTACAGTAACAATCCCAGAAGAATACATTCATATTTGTTTTTTCCAAGTGCCACTGCTTTTGAAAGAAGTCAGTTTCATTTGTATTCTATGTACTCGTGTGTGAGAGTCCAGAGCAACTTGGAATTTGTCAGAAGAAAGGAACTGCAAGTGAAGCCGAGCACAGGCCTGGCCAGAGACCTTCTAGCTTTGCCAAATCACTGATTATTTTTTTTACCTGGTGTACTTCTCAACCTAAAAGCTTTTAAATGGTTGGAGCACCTTGTGAGATAACACTTTGGTGTGGTACAGATGGCAGATAAAAACACTGAGCTGTATCAAAAGGGCACAGGAACACCCAAGGTTACGTGCTGCAATTAGGAGGGGAGTCAGCAGGTATTTTAGGCTCCGTTCAACAATGTATAAAGACAGACAATATTCAGAGAGAAAAGGATCTCCAGGGGTAACAGCATTCAGGCCCCTGGGACCAGCAGCACTCAGAGACGACATCTTAAGAAAAGAACAGAGGGGCACGTTGCACTGAACCCTCTGGTAATTAAAGGCAGCGTCACCTGGTACTGGGTACTTTGGTCAGTTCCTGAGTTAGCTCAGGGCTCCAGAGCTGCACAGCTCATTAGGATCAGGTGTGCTGGGTGATGGTTTGGAAAATTCCATGTTATTCCAGTTATTCCATGCAAATCTCAATGCTAAGCTCTTCCCTTCCAGAGGTTCTTGCAATTTGTTCTAGTTTTAGCTGAACTTTTCTTGCAAGTCAAGTGTGACTGCAGAACAATAGACTGCGTAACACACCTTCAATTAACAGCTGCAAAAAGGCCTCACTGTGACCATGCACCTAGAGAAGAGGGCATTGTCTGCTGTAATTTTTAACACTCTCTCTCTTTTTGGCTTTTGTGCACATTAGAGCTGTCACTTCCAAGCAAAACAGAAGAAATGATCAGTCCGTGCTTCATTCACGTGGTGAAGAAGTAGAAGTAAGGCATCCAATTCAAGTAATGACTTCTTTTTACTAGCAGTTTTGAAATGAGGTTCCAGAAAAATGTAAAGCACATTGAAAACACGCTTCCTACAAACGTCTAACATGTCTCAGCACTTACCTTGCTCTGCCAACCACAACCGTCTGGGCCCAGGGCTGCATGATCTCCAGGAAGGAGCCATTGTCAAAGAAACCGCTCAGCCATTGGCCTTTTTGACCTGAAAGGGAGGGAAAAAAGGAAATATCAGAACAGGGAGGAGGAAAAGAAGGAAGGAAGAAGAGAGAACACAGAAGGACCAACTGAAACTTGCTTAAAATGCCAACTGGAGAACACGGAACTGTCTTTTTATTTATTTAGTTAGTTTTAAACAGATTATAATACAAGGGAACATTAGACAGCTGAGCGTTTGTCTGCCTTCAGCCATCATGTCTTATTTCATTTGCTAGTCTACATAAAGACAGTCATTTATCAGCAAAAGCATCATTTATTGTTAAACGATGGGGTTCGGATAGCAGAGGGACTTCGCATGCTTTTAAATAAATAGCTGCTTTTTTCGAGACGCAGCAAACATTTGTCAAAAGGCAGCAAAGTCATTAAAGATGTTTTTCAAAATGCCTATTTCTGGCCTAAAACTTGGCTCGCGTTTTTCTCCCGATTCTGCCTCATATTTCTTTTAACGAAAGAATGCTGAAGAAATTCAGGAACTAAATGTAAGAAAGTCTGAAACTTGAAAACTAGACACCCCGTCTGAGAGGGTTTCACACAGCCTTGGACTAAAATTGAGAAGAAATAGTTGGTACTGGAAGCCTGCTCTGTGAAAGCCACCAGCTGATGCTGTAGGCGTCACGGCGCCGGATCAGGCCATGCTCTCAGACCTTGCACTTGCCCACAGAAGGCAAAGACTTTGCACAGCTTCCAGGAGAGCAAACCCCTCCTGAACAGCGCTCACCGAGGCAGCCCTAAGGGGAACAAACTTTTCCTGACCCTTGCAGACAATGAGCTTCCATCCCGAAGCGTGAGGGCTTGGTCACCCTGCTCATACTAACTGTGAATTGGTTACCCTGCTCATACTACGAGTTGATTACCCTGCTGATACTACGACCTAGAATTATTTTCCCTTTATAAAGCAATGGTGTCAGCCTCGGGGTTCCCCCTGCCCCAGAGGCGTTGCACACCCACGCGTGACACCAGCTCTGTTGACTAACAATCCACACACATTTCTTCAAATAAAACCCTGGGCTGACAACTATCCCCCCAGGGGGCAGGGGGGCAGATTACGGTGTACTTCTCTTCCATCTGGGCTGGTTGCTGATGCTGATTTGGGGTGTGACAAATAAAAGGGGGGACCTGCAGGCAGCTCTCTGCAGTCCTCCTGGCAGTCTGAGCCATGTATCCCACAGACAAGGCATCCATGTGAGCTACCCACCCAGACAGCTACAAAAATCACAACTTTCTTTGGGCACCTGCTTTGCTCTGGGACTTCACAAAGCCAAAAAAAATATAAATCTCCCAGCTTTCCCCCTTGGCACGCAGCTTCTGAGGAATGCTTTAATCTGAACAAGCACCTCTGCTTCTGCAAACCCAAGTCCAAAACCAATTAAAAGTGGAGATCCAAGCAAGCTAACCTCTGCTGACTTAAACAGGATGGAGAGTGTTTTATCAAGACCAAACTTGTAATTACTGTGTTCTACATTCCTTGCCTCTGTGGCCCCACTGTAAAATGTGACCATCCATTTCAAAATTATCTCTTTATCGCGAGCCCAAAGCTGATCGTTTAGATTCTGGCCTCGTGTCGGGCGTCAGTTTGAAGAATATCACGGCAATATCTCCTCTAATAAATGGCTTTAACTTTTCACCTAGGAGATATCTGCTTTAACTTATCACAGGGAATCATCTGCTTTCCTTAACGCTTCCACTAAATTAAAATCTGAAGTCACTCGATTTGGAAGCCAGCGCTTGCTGCACTCAGACAGCTGGATGAATTACATGAGAGATGATGAAAAAATATTATCCAAAAACAGAAAACTTAGTTTATCACAAATCTCATTTTAGCCCCCCAAACTCGTTAATAACGGCAGGCATAATGGTCACCCAGTTTGCAGCTTGTACATACACAGGCTGCACAACCCCAAGAGCATGTGTGGGGGGTCGGTGGTTTGCAGCGTTCCCAGTGCAATTATTCACCGAGCTCTGCAGGAATGCTCTCTGATTCCGCCAGCAGAAAGACTTTCCTACATGCACTTTCCTCTGAACCATAAAAAAGGAAGTCTATAAAAGTAACTACTACTTGTAAATGTTCTCACACACTCATTATTTACATGCTATTTTTATGTATTATATTAAAATCTTTCAGAACTAATTAGTTTATAAGTTCTGAAACATATTCGGATTGTGGGCCTCAGGCTTTCTCCCCATTCCAGCCAGCTTTGTCCTTTAGGCCTAGCTGCTACCTGGCTGCTGACAGGAAGAAGAATGGAATACCTCAAGTCTGGAAGCAGATCTAGAGGACCTCAAGACACAGCCGGTAGGTTCAAGCTTCAAAATGCACTTGGTTTGATTCAAAGAAAAACCCAGATCTGCGGGGTTAGCACTCACCTCCTGCCTCATCGCTGATGTACTTTAATTCTCCAGGCTTTGTAATTCCAATTATGCCACGAGATACCATGAGTGATATCAACAATTTAATGCCGAAATTGGAGCACTGACCAAGTAGTAACAGACACGAATCCCTGACAAAGCCTTGACACAAGACACTTTACGACATGTCCCCACCACCACAGGTGTACTCACTTGGATTTGGGCGGCCAGCCAGCATCCAGCGAGGATCATAGGGAGTCTTGGTGGGCACATAGTCTATGGTTCTGTCTATAGGGTCTTTGACTTTGAGGATAGGAACAGGGCTGGACACACTCTAAGGGAAAAAGAAAAATATTGAAGGAAGTCACTCTCCCACCAAGCACCGAGTGCAAAGCAGCTCGTCAGTCCTCCTTCCCCCTCATCCTGCCACACAGGATCGTGGCCTTGGCAAGGGTCTGAAGGAACTTCCAGGGTGCTCCACACACTCTCACAAGCCCTTCTTCAACATCATCTTGCGTCCTTTGTACTTTCCTTGCTCTTGAACTTCACGACTGCCAGCATTAGCAAGGGGTTGCAATTTAATTTTTAAAAGCGCCCAGGCCACGTGTTCTTGTTGCTCCTTCCCGGCTGCAGAGCAACTTACAAACATACATCAGCTCCCACTAATTCCTGCCTCCGAGAGGAGCTCTTAGAGCCTTTTCAGTAAGAGACGATCCTCCGCTTACACCAAATCCCGCTACCCGGAGCACTAAGGCCAGCACACAGGGAGGGATGTGACCGTACGTGTGGCAGTGCCACGCTGCCCCTCATCCAGGTTCAGGCAGCACCTTAGGTCAGAAATGGCTTTGTAGATTTCAGTACCAGAACGCCCAACAGCATCAGTCCTGATGTAGATCTCAGTACCATGATGCCCAACAGCATCAACCATGACCCTAAGCCATTTTGCTACAAACACAGAAAAAAAAACATGGATTCAGAGACCCTCCCCTACCCCCAAAACCCTGTGAACGCAGTGAATAAACAGGTAGTGCCCCACTGCGCTCCTGCAGGGCCAGGCATTACCTTTGGCATGTAGGAAAGCCACAGCAGGATGGTGTAGACTCCTTCGAAGTCGTCGCACACGGTGCCGTGCGTCACCCCGTTGTTGTGCATTATCTGGATCCCACCCAGCTGGTTGTTGGAGGTGTAAACCTCTCGTCCAAGCACCTTTCAAAAGAAAAATGGGAAAACATCAGAGAAGAGATGTGGCAAGGACGTGTCGAGTAAGGAGACGGGTACAAGCCCATCCCTGCAGCACATCACAAACATGCCGACACCAAAGGGCAGAGCAAACTTCTCACAAGCCCTGCACATGGGTAAGGTCTTCGGGTACGGATTTCCAAGGGAAACAACACGTGGGAAGCTGAGGCAGCAGGCAGCTGTATCTCTCACCCTTCCCAGCCAGCAGCGAGCTGACACATGAACAAGTCTCCCGGGGGCTGACCCGAGCCCAGCTCGCTAATCCAAAACTGCTCCCACCATGGGGCCTGGTGGACGGGACCCACTCAAACCTCCACCTGGGGAGAAAGCCGCCGTGCTGCACGGGGATGGGTACGGCAAAGACAAAGCCCCAGCGGCTCCTCGGAGAGAGCAGGAAGAATAAGGCTGGCTGCTGGACTTGCAATTCTCTCGCACGGCTCCATCTCTAATCTGAGCCCAGGCAGCGCGGCTCTTTTCTCATTCTCCCGCTGTCTCTTTCCATTTGCCCTCTCCCTGACTGATACACTGATCTCTCGGTCACTCGGCTTTCTGCTCCACTGAGTCCATATTACTAATAACACCTCTGCCACGGCCAGTTTACCTCATGAAGGCAGGAGCACATCATTACAAAATAAACTCATAACTTTGACATTCTAGCAAATACATGCCGTTTGTTATTTTTATGGGTTGAGTCTTTCTAACAGACAGAGGGCATTACATACCTGCTTCATTTAGATCTTAAAAACCCCTCAAACGCACACAAACAACCTGTACTCCCCCAACGAACAACCAACACAGCTCATTGTAGGAAAAAGGGCCGGGAGAGGAGCAGCCCCGAGGCCGGGGCAGCCCCGACCCCGCAGGAGCGGTGCCCAAGCGATTTTCTGCCACGAGCACTTGGGACCTGACTCATCTTACCCATGGTACAGGGGAACACCACAGTTTTAAGGACTCAAGCTCTGGGGCAGAAAGCAGGAAGGTGCTAAAGGGATGTGAAATCAGGAAACCGAGCTGGCTGCAAAAGGACGCAGGACCCGTTAGCTTCCTTCCTGCACACCAGTTCATCAGCTGGGGTCACGGCTTTGTGCCCGCCAAAAGCATCGCCTAACTGCTAAGGCACAACGCTAGCATTTGCTAAGTCCCCATTTTTTTCCCCTTTGGAAGAAAAGAAGCCCTGTAACCCGACGTTTCACAGAACTCAGCATTTCCCAGGCACTGGGCGATCCTCACAAAACTCCCTGCGAGACAGATGGCAGCCGAGGCTTGGATACAGAAGAAGCGGAGGCACAGAAGTTGTGCCACTAGCCCAGAAACTTGGAAATCAGTACAAGCACTGGGCCTCTGCACGGAGCAGCCCCCGGCGCTGCCTCCCAAGCTCCAACACCCTCCTCTTCCTCCAAGTCAGTCAGCGCCACGAAGAGGCACGGCAGGAAGACAGCAGTGCAGATCGAGGCTCAAAGAAAAGGAAAGCGCCGGCCTCCCGATGCCAGACACAAGTCTAGCTAAATGCTTTCCACAGAGGAAAATAAAAATAAAGAGGATTTAAACTCCCCATCTCTGAACTAATGCAAACGTATGTACATGCAAAATGGGCCTCTGCTGCTGCTTATCTGGAGACGCCGCAGACAGCTCAGGTTTACCACCGCTGACAGGCAATGAAAACAGCCTAATATACCGCCTGCTCTCGCCCTTAAATCCCCTTTTGGAGATCAAGATAAATATGCGGCTCCTTTTCCCGAGTGCTCCAGACATTTCAGTGAAGTGGCAGAGCATTGTGAGGGGCTGCGCAAATGAAATCCCTCTGTAGCGCCGCGCCAGCGAGCGTTTGCCTGTCGGTGTTCGGCAGCAGAGGCTGCGTGCTCCCGAGCTGCGCGGGGCAGCGGTGCCGGGCCGCCTTCGTCTGCGTGCCACGTACGTCCGGACGCGTGTGCTGCTCCCACGTGCAGCAGGAGGGACGAGCACGGCCCTAAAGCAGAGCCTCACCTGATCAAGCAGGGCCCGAACGCCGAGCGAGCTGCTCCCATCCTGGTGCTGGGCCAGGGATGTCGCCTGGTTGGCTCTGTCCCTGTGTCTTCTCTCTGGGGTGATCGGAGACCCTGCCGGCTTGTTTGGCACACCCAGCTGCAGGCTGGATCGGGTGCCGGAGGTTAAAAGGCTCCGAAGGGCTAAGCCAGCTTACAGGCGGTGATGGTTGGGCTTGAGAAAAAAATGAGCGCGATAGCTCATCCATCCAGCTGCGCTACGCACCTCCTCGCTGACCTCCGAGGACTACATTTTTAAAGGCTGACAAGTAATTCAATCTCCAATTAACAATTTTAAATGGTGCAATGCATATTGCTGTATAAATGTTTCTGCAGGAAAATATCCAAGGGTGAAAGAGAATACGTCTGCCGGAGAGGCCCCCAGCTGCTGCTGCTGAAGGGTTCGGACGTTCCCAGTGAGACGCGGCCAGCACAGCCACGAGTGGCTCTAGAAACGTCGCCACATCAGTCAGAGAGGGAATGCTAGGAGCGAATTCACAGGAGGAAAGACAGCACAGGGTTACATCGGCTACAACCAGGATCTGACCTGTTTGAAGGGGAAACTTCACAGCCTTGAGCGTGGGCTGGCTGGGGAGGTGCTGCGCTAGAAGCAGCACTAGCGCAAGGCTTACCGAAGGCATCGGTTTAGCGATGTCTTTAGTGCAGAAGGGGTGGGTTGGCAGAGCAGCCCCTGAACATCGGCATCACGCCTGTTACCGCTGCCTTCCCTCGCATCACCCCAGTGCCGTGCACCGTGGATATAATTCCCCGTTTCCGATCCACCTGCAGCTGCTCTGACGTTTCCGAGGGAGGTGCCGGCAGGTCCCAGCAAGGAGCGCTGCCTTCCTCGGTGCCTGCAGCCTCTCCCCTGCCTCCAACAGCAACCCGGGGCAGGGCGGCAGGACGCCAAGCACCCGCTCCCCTCCTGAGACCAAACAGCCCCCGGCTCGCTCCAGGCCCAGGACAGATTCAGATGAACCACTCTGCTTGCCCCTCCTGCGCTCCCGAAGACAAATCTCCCAAGAGAGCAGGAAGCCGTGCATTTAAGAGGTTGCACAAGACAAAACGCCTGCTGCGTGCCTCCATCTCAGCAGAAGGATGAGGACAGCAGTGAAGTGGGCAGGAGGAGACGCTAGGTGCAGCACCGCGCGTGTTAGAGCTCAGCTCAGGCCTGTAAGGACACACACCGTTTTCCAACTAACACAGCCTTTGATGCCACGTGCTTACAAACCACACGGGCAGCACTGCCAACATCTATTTCAGCTGGTCCTCCAAAAGCCATTCTCAGCGCTGCCATGGGCCACCCCGTTTTACTTTAGAGGATCTTTTGGGAAGTACAAAGGGGATCCAGCACCCTAGCAGCCTGCTCGGCCTCTAAAGACCACCCTCAACAGGTTTCTAGGCACGTCCTACGCGTATTAACCATCTCTGAGCACGCTCAGCCGCGAGGAGCAGCTGCTTTTGGGGTGCTCCTTTTTAGCGACTGAGCTGGCATCCACTGCGAAGCCGGGCTGCAGACTGGCTGGGCTCGCGGGTTTCATCCAAGATGAGAGATCTGCAGCAACGACAGCAGAGGGCTTGAATGGGAATCATTATGTAACCTAAGTGCTGTTATTATTCAGAGCATATCATGTGTTTATATCAAATATAAGTGCCAGATTTTTATCCAAATAATTTCAATAATTGCAATTCCCAGCCCACAATTCATATTATCTGCCAGGAACCCGAAGCAGAGAAGGCACACGCACGTACTATAAATAGCCTATCTTTCATAAACAGGCAGAAATGATCAGAACGAATGTCTCATCAGGAAACACAATGTAGGAACTTAAAACCTGGCCGCTATTATGTGCAGCCAAGCCTCACCAGATCTTTCGGCGTTCATCTCTCGGCTCGTCCCCCCCAGGAATCACCTCCTTAGAGGCACAGGAGCAGCAGCAGCGAGCGGGGGAGCCCGGCGAGGACGGGTGCCCGTCCTGTGGTGCATCTGAATCCCGTGCCTTCAGCCTGCTGACGAGGTGCCATGAGCACAGACACCTCTGCCTGGGAAGGGAAGGGGCTGCAGTTCTTGCATTTCTAATCTAGGAACGTGTGCAGCTCCTGCACTTTTAATTTACGAGCGTTCGGTGGGGGACCCTTCTGACTTGGGAACATATTGGCTCGGTCTAATGCTTGGAGATTATTAAAGTCAGAGCTATACTCCACTATCAAGTCTACAGATCTTTTATTTAGAAGATATGGTGCTCTAAATGCACAAAGAGCTCCCCGTCACCTTCACATTAAAGCCCCTAGTGCCTGGTAAATGGAATTATATAGCTGTCATCTCCTTTCCCCAAAGTTTTAAGAGTACAATGGGCTCATTTTTTCACACTCCATCCCAGCTTCAGAACTAAGAGACCTACTTTGTATTGATTTAAAGTCTCAGAAATAAATAAACCTGCTTCACCAATGTGATTCACAAGAAATTCATGATACACTATTGCATGATATATTTCGAGCTGTGGCTCCGGCTCTTTTTTTCCTTTGGTGAGTGATGGGGGAGGTGGGAGGTAGGGGGAGGTGGGGGGGAAGCTGACAGCCCGATGGTTATTGGAGATGGCTACTGACTGCAAATCCAGAAGCAGGTCTGGCCAGTGGGCTCCTTTCCTTGCTTTAATTTGGTGAGATCGGAGGGGGAAGGGGAAGAAGCACCTGCACGTCACCTCGGAGGCAGCCTTCGGAGGCACCTTGTGCCTGAAGATCCCAAAGCACCTCACTGACGCAGCTGGCAACAGGAGATGCTAGTGGGAGGAAACGGGCTTTCTCCATCTTGCAAGAATTTAGGGGAATTTTTGAAAATTTCCTCTTCCGGATTGCAACAGAAAATGGAAATTTGCAGTCTCGAGATCTGGGCAAGTATTGGGCAGGGTCATGGCGTTTGCTTCTGGCTTCTGAAATATTTATTGTAGATATCAGAAAAAAAAAAAAAAAAAGCTAATTTGGAATGAAAAATCAGTTAGGAAAAAAAAAAAGTGCCGTTCATTTGACAAAATAAAAAAAATTCCAAATGAGAAATTCATCAAAACCGATACTTTCTCCTGCAGAGTTCCCGTTTCAGCGAAGTGGCATTCTCAAATGAAAAATGTCTTGTCAAAACATTCCTGCCTAGCTCTCCTTTCACGGTGTAGGGAGACCGCATGTTTTGTTCAAGGTCACTCCATCAGTCTGTGGTAAATCAAAAGGACTCAATACACTTAGCAAACTAAAATTACAGCCCCCTATTCTACATGGCCCAAACGCCCATAAATCCCATCTGTCTCAGTTAGGGGTTCCCTGCTCAGGACACTAGCCCTATAAACGGTATTAATGATCGTCTCCATGATGCTAAAGGTTTTGGTTTGGTCATTCCCCTGGTCACCTTCTGAGCCCCAGGAGCACCCTCTCATTCAGACACCAGCCAAGGGGACAGGCTCCAGCACAGGCTCCTCTTTCACCAGGACAACGAGACTTTGGTCACTTTGCAGCATGGACTGGGGCTTAATCATGAGACACCTGACAATTTCCCAATGCAGTTCCTAGAGATCCCACCCCAGCATCCAGAATGGCAGAAAATTTATCTGCAAGTCACTGTAGAAAAGAGCCAGAGGCAGACGCTGATACTCCTGAGCACTCCAGAAAAACATACCTACAGGATCACCAGGAACCGGGATACAATTTCTGTTCCATGAAATACAGATCAGGATTTAAATACGCAGGTGTATCTCTGGAAGGTGCGGGCAGAATACGTGCCGATATGCTAAGCTCCTGTTTAGTGGGAATAAATACAGCCTGCCCACACTGTACATGCCCCATCCACGTAGATAAACTGATCAAGATCTGTATTAAAAATGATAGAAGGAGGAAGAAAAAAAAAGTCAACAGAAATCTATTAGACCTTCTTCCCTAAGCAAACATAAAGGGACCGATAATGCGATGTCTGGAACGTAAATTGTGGGAACAATACACAAATATCACCACTTAAAGAAAGGCAATTAAAAATAAAATGTAGAAATGGAGGCTGGGGTTTGTTTAGTTGCAGTTGTCTGAAGCCCAGGCATCCATCCTGCTCACATTAACTTCCACACGGAGCGAAGACCTTCGTGTCACCAGGAGTGTCCCCAGCCAGACGCCTCTGCCCGCTGACTCCCACGGGCACCAGCAGGAACAAATCCTGCCACCCAGCACCGCGGGGCTGAGCCTGCCTCTGCCAGGAGCTCGGTGCTGACCTCGGCTCTCAAACCCGACTGCCTTTGCTGGGGCATGAGCGATGGGGACCTGTGCCCGGGTCCTCCAGCAGCACCCTGGGGTCCTGCACTGGCTCTGAGAGAGCCGAGGGAAGCAGCCCCCACCCCAGGAGCCACCCTCCTAAGCACCCAGAGCGGCAGAGGGGCCTCTCCGGCCTCCCCCAGCGCCGGGACCGAGAGCAGAGCAGCCTCGGAGCGCTGGGCGAGGGGAAGGGCACGATGCCCAGCGCTGCTCCAGCGCCAGGACCTGGCTGGCACTGCTTAGGCCCTCGTTGATTAGCATTCCCCAACACCCCGCGCCCATCCGTATCTTCCTAATAGTCTTGCTGTGCCACTACAGAAAGATTCATATCATGCATTAATAATTATAATGCTTCTTTGAATGACAGGGATGGCACTTGCTGTTCTAACTCACATGATTGCTCTCACATGATTGCTTTGATCTAATCCCAAGACTTGGAGTCATCTTGAGCAGATACTGAGCTGTCCCTGCCTCGAATCTCAAAAAAAAGAGCCTTTCACATTCTGTATTTTACAGTAAAACCCCCGAACAGCATCAATCTCACCGGGCTTTTATTTATTTTTCCAGATTGTGAAACTGAAGGGTAAATACTGCCGCCTGCGATGCTGAAGACTGATCGCTCGCACGAGACGGGCTGTGGGAGCTTCTTGCACAGAGCCTCAGACCCCAGCCAGCAGGATAAGACACGGATATTCTCTTCTGGCCCCGTGCAAAGCGGCTGCTGGGGAGCTGGGTTTTAAATGCTGATTGTCAAAACAATCCTCGCAGCAGTTACGGCCTGGTGCATCAACAAGGCCTCGGGGCCTCACCCCCAGGCACGCGACTGGCACCCGCATTGCTGTGCCCTGAGCCAGCTCGGTGACGCCTGCAGTGCCAGCACCGGTGGGAGATGTACCCAAGGAAGGTCACTGGACAGTCGCTGGTTTTAGCCCTTGAAGTTTCTCAGATATTTACGTACTGCACTAGCAAACCGTGAAGCCTGCACTGACCGGCTCACCTCACCGACACGTCCCTTCTAAAGCTGTTCTCCAGAAATGCCTCCTCCTCCACAGCCCAGCGCTTTGCGTTGACAGAAACTGCACTATTCATTTGGTCAATCGGCTCCTGAGCTCTTTCAGGTCTAGAACTGGTTATACAAGCAGAAATATGGTTCAAATTAAGATCGTTTTGAGGACACACTTCCCGCAGCCCCGATGATGGAGATACCGCACCGCTGCTGGCGGGCACCTTCCCAAACTCATTGCGAGTACAAAGGAACTAAGGTGCTTGGCAGCTCCCTCGGATCTCTCCTACGGCATCACGTACTTCGAGTTCATCAATTCCTCTATGAATTCATCCGGCATCTCAGGAGGGATCAAGCAGCCCAAGAGGCTGCGATGGCTCCTTGCCAGTCGGCGTCCGTAGCCTCGATCAATTTTCCCGTGCATCTCCCAACCCTCTGCTACGAGGACTCTTTGCTCTTGACACCTCTGATTACTCTTCCCGTGATCCACAGCCTCCTCCTCAAGGGGGAAACGTGCTAAACTAAAAGGAACTTTGTTTTTTTAGGAAAGAAGTCCTTTTGCTCACTCACCCACACAGAGTACGGAGCACACGATGGCAAGGGAAGGACTTGAGAAAGGTACAAAAGAGAGCAGGCAGAGTGCGACAGTTCTTGGCTTGAACCAGAGGCAGATCTCGTCCCATGGCAGCCCCCAGGTGCCACAGGGACACTCACGTTTTGGGCATGAAACGCTTCATGGGATGGGCAGCGGTGTGACTACAGCCACTCTTTGCATTAAGGAAAAAGCCTTAAAGACAGGACTTCCTTCAAACACAACAGACGAGGAGGAGCAAACCAATTACAAACAGGTCAGCATCAGCCTGGGGAACATCCTAGCGAGGACGGAAAGGAAAGGCAGGCCTGGAAGCTCGAACCATGGAAGCAGTGCATAAATGGGGAGCGCTGGGCTCTGCAGCCCGCTTCTGTTAGGAAGGAAACCGCTGGCAACGAGCTGGTCGGCAGGGCACGGCGGCAGCACGTCACCCGCCTCGCACGACACCGCGCCGCCTTGGGCTGGTGACGAGGAACGGGAGTGGAGGGAGGTGGAGGCAGGTACGGGGGTGGAAAAAGGGGGGAGGCAGTGAAAGTTAAAAAAAAAAAATAAAAATCTCTGCCTCAGCAAAAGTTTTCATTAAAATTTTAGACAAATGATCTCTGTGTCCTTCTCCCATGCTGCCTGGGGCTCCATGCTATTTCTATGCAAATAACAACCTCGTGGTTTATATCTTATTATTTCCACCGGAGCTGCGGCGACATGACCCGAGACGTGTGTGAGGTAGACAGCGAGGGAGAGAGAGGGAGAGAAAGAGAGGGAGAGGGAGGGAGGGAGATGGAGTGGCTGCTCGCTGAAGTGTGAAAAAATATTGTCAGGAGTGAGCGGCAAGAACAAAAAAAAATTGCAGGGATAACGTGTTTATTTCAGCCCCTCTCCCCATGTGAACCAGCACCTTTTAAAATTCATTGGGCATCAGGCGATCATGCACAATCCATCTGCTTTCACTTTATCATTTGCATTTCATGCCTCCTGGCTTTTGATGTGCTGATACTTTGATGCAGTCAGGAGACGCGCATTATCATTATTTCAATTTTCAGGGGGGTCAGCGGGCTCAGCACAGGCGCGCGCACACGCTCGCAGGAGAGGAATGAAATGTCATTTCCACCTCTCCACCCCCTGCTGAAATGCAACGGGGAAGACAAAAGGGGTACGGATGAAATGCAGCCCCCGTGCCCCGCTCGCCGAGCACCGGCCCCGCCGCGGGGCATCACACCTTTCCCTCGGCTCCCTCCCTCGCCCCTAGGTCCAAACAAAGACGGCTGAATCGTGAGCGCGGGGAACCTCCCGGAGTTCCCCCGTCACCCGGACAGGCACAGGGGCTGAGAATCCTTAAACCCACCTGGTCGTCAGGCGGCTCAGAGGGCTGTGCCTCTCTCCTGACCAGGCGGTGACCGGGCACAGCAAACAGCCCGTGTGCCATCAGCCAGCCTCCAGAACCACGCGCCAGCTCCGGCTGGAAACCGTCGTGACCTTGAGCTCATCTCTAAGTTATCGGCTTCAGGCTGGGGCTGGCAGCTGGACCTTTCCCTCTGCACCCAAACCCTCAGGCTGCTTTTACATAATGAACAAGACCGGCAACGGATCTGCCGGCACGTAATGTTTCTCCCAGTCCTCCTCTGCTCCCCGTGTAAACTGAAAAGAAGCCAATATTTCACAGGAAAATAAAAAAATCAAACAACTTTCCAGGAAAGAAAAAAAAAAACAACACCTCACTGCTTTCTGCAAGCCTGATCTCTGCAAGCTCCATCTCTGCAGCAACGTTTTGGCATTGCGCGCTCTCTTCTTACAGAGAGAAGACATTTTGGAGGTATGTGTGCAGGCACGAGACCACGGGTAAGTTTTGTACAACATCTTAGAAGGCAGTAATTGAAGTCAGCGATGGAAAAGCCCAAATCTTTGTTTCAGCCACGACCTTTCCTCGAGGCCCTGCCCCTCGGGTGGGTGACCTCCCATCGCCACCCACGGCCTTCCTGCGCAGGGCCCTTCCCAGCATCTCACCCAAGGGAGCAAGAAGCAAGGCTCAGCTGCTCCACAGAGGAAAACCACAACAGCTTTCCACCACGAGACCCTCCTGGAGCCTTATTCATGCACTGGCAGAAAAGAACAAGACCCATCACGCCTCGTGCCCGAAGGATCTCTGCATGCCTATTAATCGGCCCCTGGCTGAGAGAGACCTGACTTCCAGCCAACAGAAAACTCAAACAAATGTCCATCTATAGCCACAGGAGAAGTGTTTAACGGTTTAGATATAAGAACAGGGAGAGTGCAATCTGAAGTAGACAGTCGAAGATGAAAACGTGTTAGCATTCACCGTTTGCTCCACACCCCGCTTGAGATCTCAGCTGGAACGAGCTTGGGCATGTCAGGCTAGCACCAGAGGCCACCTCTCTGTCAGACCTCTGGGACACACGTACAGCTGGATCCGTTCAGGAAGCTCTGACCAGAACCGCAGGGATTTAAAAACAACGATCGCGTGCACCAGCAAGCACCCCACAGCACCCCCAGCGAGGGGGGACTCCCAGCCTCCTGCTGTTCATGGGCAGGTCAACTTGCTCCTGGGTCTGGGCTTTAGTTTCTCACTGGGAGAGCTGGATACGGTGCTGTAGGTTCCTCCTTTGCCTGACCTCTCGGTAGGAAGAGGTTCAGTGCCTACACAAAAGTATATTAAGTATATAAAGCCACATCAGTGCCTTTCCAACAGAGCAGGGAGGGAGAGAAAAGGGCACGGAGCGATTCAGCCCGCTGGAGTCCTATAGGATGGGCTAAGTCAGCCCCAGAAAGCTTCTCCTTCTGCCTCTGCCTTCTGACAGATGTCAGGTGCTTCATTTAGACCAAATCCTTCATTTTTAAGTGCCAAAAATTTAGCGAGATTAAACTAGTCCCACAAAAACATTCACTCCATGGATAGAGAGCGCAGTTAAAGCTCGAAAGGGAGCGGGAGAGGAGGGCTGAACAGACTGCCTGTGCCATCTGGGAAACTCTGCAGGACCCCGATCCCCAACAAATGACAGCTGGAATCAGGCAACATACTCCACTTCAGCAAGCACTAAACTGACTCAATCTCTTTTTAAAGGATGGATCTTCAAATGCCTCTTTTCCTCCCATTGATGCAGGTGTGTGTGATGTGTGTAAGAGATCTAACTGAGGGTGCTGCATCCTGGAGTTGATAGGATCAATGCTTCATTCTCTGCAGAGCCCCCTTTATTCAGGGGAATAATTCAACGAGAGACTATTTTCCTTTTATCTCCCATTGTCGGGCAGGCACTCCTTGAAACGCAGCTTGCGATGAAGCACAACCACCCCAGGTGCTGGAGAGTGCCTGAGAACAAAGCTGCACAATGGGGAAGGGCACTCGCGCCCGCACAATCCCAACTCTCACGTAAACAAAGCCCTCGCTGAGAGGGACGAGAGCGGAGTCGGCTGCGAGCCGTGTCTGCGCAGACAAGGAGCCGGAGGCTGTGATATTAATAGGCTTGGGGCAGCAAGGGAGAAAAATCGCCTCTGGTGGGGGAAAAAAGAAAGAGAAGAAGGGGGAAAAAAAAAAAAGAGCCACTTTAGTAGTGAAAGCTGTGAGTTTGCTTCCAGCCCGAGTTATTCCCCGCTGCCCTGCACAGCTGAGATTTCCAGCAGGTTTGAGCCCTTGAAAATCACCGTTCACACGCTCTTCCCCAGGCTCTGGTGCTTCCTCAGTGTTAACACGAAGTTCAGGGTGATTCTGGCCCATATATTTTTGTAACACGGTCTTCCAGACACTGGCAACAACCCCGTTTCCCCTGTCACCGTACACAGTGGGTGGGAGAAGATGCTGCCCAGTCGGTGGGCTTCTCTACTTGTGTCACTCAGTCACTGCGCACAGCCTATGTTAAAAGCTGTTTCTCCTCCTTCTCCTTCACCTGGTTCATGCTCAAGCCCTTATTCTTCAGTCCTGCCTGCATCCCCTGCCAATCTCCTACCAGGATGCCTGGAATAGTGGCTCTGGTCAAGAGAAAAAGGCGCATGGAAGGATTGCTTTCTCACCAGAAAAAAATAAATTAATTAAAAAAGGAAAAGTGCAAAGTCATGAAAGTTTTGCTGGATCTGCCCTGTGTCATCTCTCGTTTTGATCAGGAGGAGCCTGACCAGGGGAGGTTCAGCCTCTGGGATTCCCCTTCACAGTTTTTCCAGAAGCTAACAGCAAAAGGAACCATCCAGAACAACCGTGGTGGCAGCTCCTTAAGTCTCGGGCAGAACTCAGAAGCAGCAACTCACTTCAGAGAGCTTTGAAGACTGAAATGTAAAAACTTACCTTGTTAAGGGCTCCGCAGCCGGTCAGGATTATGTGAGAGTTCTCAACCTGGATAGTCCTCTGCCCGAGCCGAACAAGGTAAGCTCCAATCCCAATCGCCCGACACGTAACCTTAAAAAAAAAGAAAGAAAAAAAATCACATTGATTTCTGTCCTGCCACACAGCCAAAACCTATCGATTCAAATGTCTAGATAAAACTAGCCGTGTTTGTATTACAAGGTTATAAAATCTACATTGCAAAACTCCAGACCTGTTGTTTTGTAAAACACATGAGCTGAACACGTATGTATTTTATTCCAAAACAAGGAGAAGCAGTAACTTACAGACTGGGCAGACACGAAGCCAAATGGCTGTTTTGTAAAAGTGTTCTAAATTTAGTTGGAGATGGATCCAGCCTCGTAATGGTGCAAATAGTGTTGCTCAAAGCCTACAGGAGCCAATTTACATCAACCAGAAGTCTGATCCCAGATGTATGTCTGGATAGCACTACAGGATTTTTAGCTGAAATAGATGATACAGTTTGAAGAACAGAAAGCAGTGGGGGATTACCAAGTTGATGGTGATAATACTGTCATAGGCTAAAGATGATTCTCCAGCAATCATGCCAGATCCTCTGAGGTTCTCTATTCCAAGTCCGTCTTCCTTCCCGATAATATCTGTTATCTTATACCTGAGGGAGACACACACAGCCTTTGAGTCACAAGGTCCAGTGATTTGCTGAACCGGTTTGCTACAACGAAAATGAAAAGTGACTAAATATCATTAAGGCTCAGAAGAATAATGTGCATAAAACCCATCCAGGACCAGCACACGAGCTCATTCTGCAGCCTCGCTGAGCACCACGAACAGCCCGATGTATGCGCAGTCAGAGCAGCGCTGCGAAGAACAAATGCCAAGGGAGAGGAATCCCATGAAAAGCACTCTGTCATTCCCACAGGACGTGAGGAGCAGTCTGATTATAGAAAAAAGGGCAGGAAAGGAAGAGAATGTAGCCAAAAGGAACAAAAAAACAGGACAAGAGATTACAATGCGGCTCTTCTCTTTACTTTTTTCTTTCACGGCTTCCTTCCCCTCTAGAACACATGGAGGCCTTGGCCTTCACTCACGGATTCTTCTGTCCTTACTCTGCAGTCTACCAGAGAAGTAATTTTCAAAATTCAGACTGCAAGTCCCTGGGCAGGAGTCGTCACCCTGCTGTCCAAGCTTTTACCACTGCAGGACCCTCGGGGACAGCTTGGAGCCCCGCACAGCACCACCTCCAGCAAGGCAGTGCATGACACAACTTTTCCCTCTGCTGCTCCATGTCCTGGTACCACAGAGCTACAGCTTTCCAGCTGAGGACAAGGACAGGACACGCATCACCTTCTCGTACACCCGAGCACGAACAGAAAGCTTTTCATTCTGACGTGGCTGTGCCTACCTGGACTCTCCGTTGTCCTCCACATGTTCACAGTGAACTGAGTTCAGAGCACTGACTTTTTTATAGTCCTGAGGCGTCAGGTACAAGTATTTGTATCCCTGTAGGGAGAAAAATATCTCATTCATCTCATTCCCAACGGTAGGCCCTTCCCAGTCCCCAATAACCCATCCAAAAAGAGAGTTTCAAGGGAGCAGAATTTAATGTGAGAGTGATACAGACATCCTGTCTCAACCTCAGAGCTCCAGCTGAGGTCAGTGAAAGCCAGGGATGCTTTCCACACCTAGCACTAATTCATTTTGGATGCCAGTCATGCTGCCTGAGAGATCCCACACCAGCTTTGGACCTAACAGCCTGGCAAGCACGCAGCTCGCTTCTCTTACAAGAGGCTGTGTGTAAGAAGGGTTATGTTCTCAGCTGATCCTCTTATTCCTGTGCCTCCTTACTTTGTATGGGTCATCCGGGTCCTCCCACGCAACGTGGAACATGTGCCGGATCTCCTCGGCCAAGCCGATCCTGGCTCCGCTGTTGGCAGCCACGTAGATGCGGGGTATGCCATGGCTTCGGGCAAGCTCTGAAGCCCTCAGGAACAGTATGTCTTCTTGAGGCCCGAAAGAACCGATCCGGTAGGTGATGTCATTGCCGATGACAATGATATCGCGGCCTTCTGGATACTCGGGGGTCTTGAGGGTCATTTTCCAAGCTACCATCCCAATCTGCAATCAAGGAGGAGAGAACAAGAAGTCATTACATACGTTCAGGATGTGAAGGCAGGGAATCGCACGGGGGCCATTTCCCTCATGGACGCTGCATTTCTCAATTGTCTCTGGGAGCTGCACCACCAGCAGCTCCGACACGCGCTGCCCGCGCAGAGCACAGCTGGCAGGGCTCGAGCCTTTCACGGTCACTGGAGCACGTCCTCTCTTGCTCTCTTCCTACTCACGACATTAACACCGGCCCTGCCTCTCCCTGCTCAGGGATTTGTCACAGGCCCGGCCGCAGTCTGCGATCGCCCCTCTGGCAGGGCGCTGTGTTCCTTCAGAGCCCCTGGGTACGGCTGGACGTCCTGCACAGAGCTCCCAACCTTCTGCCGAGGTGTCCCCTCAGGGCCCCAGCACCCTGCTTCTCTCTCACCTTGTCCTCACGTTAATAACCCTTTTATTTCATAGCTACCCCCATTTATTTATTTGTCTTTCTTTCCTCTGCCTCTTTCCCTTCCCAAATACTGCAGCAGTTTCTGTCCAAACCTGCCTGGATAAGCAACGCTTTTTGCCGCATATTTTTCTCTTTAAAAGCACTGGATCATCTCTTCTGGCCCATCTTACGAAGACGATCAGCATCCGTACCCCACATCTCCCACCTCTGAGCGGCCGCGTGCCGCTGCGCTGGGGAGCGGGGCACCCTGCAAAGCCATTAACGGATGGAAACGGCAGCGTCCCCTGAAAGCCACATGCATCACCCAGTCTCCGCTTGCCCAAGGATCATAAGCTCTGAGTACACATTCCTCAAGCCGATCGCACAGCCTCTGCAATCAGGAGGGCTGCAGCTCTCGTCGTGGGGACTCTGAATTCTGCACGCGATGAACTAAATCGGGAGGGAGAGAGGGGAGAAGCAGCAGATAGATGTGTGCCATTTAATCCAAATCAAAATGGCACGGCACACAGTTGAGATCCTATCAGCATCTGCAATAAGATATGCCATAATAGGCTCATTAAAAAAAATAAAGCGACGGAGGAATTAATCAAATGGTCATTGGAAGTAAAGCAGGCGGCAATCCAAAAATACTACGGCCGGCTACCGACAGATCCCTCCCTCCCACCTCCCTTCTGGGAGCTGAGACTGCAGGTTAGCAGCCAGACGGTGCTTCCCCTCACCTTCTCCTTGGTCTCAGCTCCATCCCCTGCCATTCTGAGATGTCACCTGAGATTAATTTGTTTGTTTGCTTCTGAATATTTGCAGATTTACCGTTACATCCAAGCACCCAACTGCAGCGTATGGGAGAGAGAGAGAGACCGCCGCAGTCCCAGCCACAGAGCATAAATCCCCAAAGGCCAGAGGATGCCTGGCTGAGATTTCGGTGTCATTGCTAAATGAAAGGGAAAACTTTTAACGTTGTAAAACAACTGGATGGGGCTGTGGTCGGGCACGTAGAGCAAAAGTTAGTACAGAGACCAGGAGCACGCGGACAACCGGTCCAGAGCCTGGAAGAGCAACCCAATTCATCCCAAACAAACCGACATAGCCAGGGGGGTTTCTTGGACTTCTGCTCCTCTATTATTGGATTTTCTTAGCAAAAAAAAAATAAAGACCAGAGGTGAGAAAGGGAGAAGAAATATAAGCTTTGTCCTTCTGACCTAACTGCTGCAGGAACAGAGACGCCGGGGGCTGCACGTTGTGTCTCTGACCTGCCTCTCAACTAGGGCAAGCTCGCAATTAGGCACAGCAGGTTAAAGAAGTCTCCAAAGGCAAAGGTTTCACAATTAGCCCCTGAGAGACACCCACACCCTGCCACCTACCGCAGCTCGTCTCGTCGCTGTTTTGCAGGTTTATTTTTTCTCTGCCATAACTAGAACCCCAAAGCGGGCACTACTGAAATCTTTCTGGTACCACCTCAGAAAACAGTTTTAGTTATTGAAGGAAACCCACCGGGGTAATATTCTCTTTAAGACTGCACCGTAAACCCGCACAGAGCGCTCATTTCCAGGTTTTTGTCCAGGCACCACCTCCTTGCGGCCACAAGGCCATCAGCCAGGAGCACGCCGAGAAGCTTCGAGCAGCACAAGCAACGAGAGAACTGCTCGGGCTTTGTATCTGCTAAATACTTGTCCGTGCAGTGAAGACGGGAAGGCACAAAGACATTGCCAGAAACCTGCACGATGACCACAGCATAGCACAAGGGGAATACCAGCATCCTCCACGAGGCGGCTGAATTCATGCCGGCCCCAGGTCCCAGGGGACTCGTGACCAAGCTCAGTGAGCGGCCAGGGCCGGCCCCACCGCTGTCTGTACCCGTCCTGACGTAGGAGATTGTCTTCGCTTTCACCAGCCTGATGATTTTTGACATACGTAGAGAAAATAGCCAAATTAAAAGCATTTCCTATCTAGAAAAATCACCTTATAACGAACAGAGGCCTTGCAATAGCTCCCTAGACTGAGATTATGCGTCCCCCCATAAAAAAAATCCTTTCTGTTAATTCTCATTAGCAGACTAAGAAAAACTACCCATCCAGGGCACTGCAAACACCAACTCCTGAAAACAGTTTATGACTGATAAATACGGAACAACCTCATCCTGCTTCAGGAGAGAAAAAACCAAAGCGTGTCACTTCATTGACTCGGGTGTCTGTTTGTCCGCAGCCTTTGTGCCACTCACCCGGTAACAAAATCACAGGGCACAACTCGGGGTTTTGGTACGAACAGTTTAGGTTCTGTTTAAATTGCTGGGTAGGTTTCTATTGCAGGAAAAAAAATGACGAGATTCTTAAGTTAACGGCAGCATGCCAAAAAACTGAGAGTTCACAGGTTAATTAGACGGGCTGAGCTAATCACCTAAGAGCGCGGTCGGAACAATAAAGGGTGACGGTAAGCGGCAGGGGCTTCAAACCGGGCGCTTTCAAGAGCCAGCACAGTTTGGAAGTGCTCCTCCTGCCACAGCTCAATTCCCAGCACGGCCGGGAATGAAGAAGAGAGGGAGGAAAAAATAAAAGCAGGACCCGTCGTATTTAACTGTTTTTATGTTGGCAAAATGATTTGTGCCACAGTATTTCCATAAGAAGTGGGACCATTATTCTCCTGTAGGAACACATTTGGTTTGAAAAGTATCACTGGACAGAACGTGGAAATCAAAGCGGATGAATTATTCACAACCCCCGATCAGAAGTGATCATTATTTCTGATGTTCCGAACTGTGATTAGGATTCAGTGCTCAGATGTCATTTGCTCCCTGAATAGCGCCAGCAAGGCAGGGCTGCCTGACACACATACATTACGCGCAAGTTTTATATATATAATTTTACACACACCTTCTCCCACTAGATCTCTGCCTTAATGCAGCCATTAACGGATAGTAAAAACATGATATTAACTAAGGTTCGTTTTCATGGCGCTCATAAACGCCGTTAGTTTGACACCCAGTGTCAACACTAATCATGGCCTAAAATTAACACCAAAATTGACTTCAACATTAATTGCGCTATCGATGTGACCGGTAATACACACGCTGATGCAGTTACAAATTGACTGCCAGTGGCAGCCGGGGCTGTTGACAACAGGCAGCCAGGGGAAGGGGGAAGCGACCGGCTGCCGGCTCCCTTGGAAAGCAGGATGGTGCTGAGCAAAGGGAGGCCGGCACCGTGGGGCTGCTCTGCAGGCAGCGGGAACCCCCCGGCCTCCTCCCTGCAGGATTTGTAACCCCTGGGGAAGTGCAGGGGACATAAAACCCAGTGGAAGCTGGAACAGCTCGGTTTGTGTCAGCATCTGTGCGCGAGCCGTGCCAGGCGTGTTGGTTTTTCCTCTCTCACAACTCGGATAATGTTGGAGCCCAGGTACTTTATGCCATGATCTGTTTTATTTGTTCACCTCCAGATTTGCAGAGCTGGATGTGGGTCTCAAAGAGCCTCGAAGCTGGACAGCAGAACCTAAAGAACCCTGGCACAAAACGTTGTCTTGTTGCTGTTCTGCCACAGCTGTGCCCTATGTTTTACCTGATAGAAATATACATAAAATATGTAAAATATAAAATATGTTAAATATGTATAAAATATACATAAAATATAAGTACTGCATTACGTCAGTATGTGCCATGTGCTAAAGTTATGGCAAGAGAGGAAATGAATGCAACAGCGTAGCCTGG
This sequence comes from Nettapus auritus, assembly GCA_011076525.1. Classification (NCBI taxonomy): domain Eukaryota; kingdom Metazoa; phylum Chordata; class Aves; order Anseriformes; family Anatidae; genus Nettapus; species Nettapus auritus. The sequence goes on from CM021783.1 coordinate 9,873,554, forward strand.
CCCTGGCAGTGCCGCAGCTGAACATGAACAAAACCCCTGTTCTGCGGCCGTGCACCCACACTGTGATGCTGGCAGGGCACAGGAACACCAGCTGTTTTCCCCCTTCCCGACCTCTGTCTACTCAGAAGCTAAGCCAGTGTCTCCTGCACAGCACTGGACGAGGTGTGTTTCATTAGGGGATCAAACACCCCAGTATGTTACCTGATGCAGTCCTAACAAGTGTTGTATTTCACCATTTGAGCCTGATGCCCAGAATTTCAGACCTGGAAGAAAGCCTCTCTGCACTTCTACGTGCCCAAAAGCTGCAAAATGTGATTTTCAGCAAGGAGGGCACGACGGGCTGCTGCCTTCAGACTTCGTGCCTTGATAGAGGGGGACGCGGTCGGTAAATGGAGCTGGGAGGTCCTTTTAAAGGATGCTTGAGAGGAACGAGACGTGAATTCCTCCTGCCTGGGTTCCCTTCACACCAAGCGGCTCTCGGATGGCGAGACAGCAAAGGGCTGGCTGAGGCTCAGTGACAGAGGATGGGCACACAGAGCACCAAAAGGAAAGCTCAAAAAAACCACTGAAGACTGCAGAATTCGTTTTTACCTCATACATTTGTGTGCTGCAAGGTCTGAAGCTGGAACCACGTCTCTTGGGGATAGCCAAGGGCATCCTGTTGAACCCCGACCAAATTCTCCATCAAATTCAAGTTCCCGTCCAAGCCCTCAGAAATAACTGGGAGCAGCACCGCCAGCTTTTGTACCAAAACAGAAGCAGTTCTGATGAAATTCTCGAAACTAAGCAATAAATAACTTCTCCTGAGGCAGGGCGTAAAGCTTGAAAACTTGAGCTGAAATAGTTTGCATCTTGTGGACCGATGGTTACAGAGACCAATGGAAAACCTTTATTAGGAGCTTTCTGTACACAGGTCTTCAAACATTTACAGCAAAATACAAAAGCTGTGCTCTAGTACTGCGGGTATTTGAGGATTTCAAAATACTTGGCGAAAATTGGGTTATGTTCTTATAAACTTCTGGAATTCATCTTTTAAATAACTATAAATTCTAGCTCAGAGATGCGTATCAGAGGCTCATCACCTCCAGCTGCGTAAGAAAAGCCTTGTCAAAGCTCAAACTTGTAGTATGGCTACAACATACATGGAGCTTTTTTAAAAATCAGGCTTTTTTCTGTGTCTACAGCAGTGTGAGAAACAGCACGCTGAGGGCACCAACCTGCGGGAGCATCGACCCCTCCAACAATCCAAGGCAGCTCCGAGTACTCGTGCGTAGCTCCACAGCTCCTGCTCACTACCAGAGGCTCCACGGACCGACACGACGCATCCATCCCAACCCCAGCAGGACTCCAAAGAACCCTCCGCCAGTCTTATCCTCCCCTCCTATTCTTTAGGTTATATCAAAAGATCTTGGCATGTAAGTGAGGAAAAAATAGCTTTCAGGGACGCTGGGGGACCCTCTGTTAATTTAGATTGTATTCGGCTTGTCGCAAGACATTCCCTCCTCTACCAAAAATAACAGTGCAGGCTGACAAAAACGAGTCTGTTCCCTACCCCCACGTCTCCCTGTGACACCCGAGCGCCTCATTGAAAGGGGCTAAAATTATTCTGCCAAAGGAGGATCACCTTCTGAAATTGCACCACGAGCGTTTGAGATGAGGAGACACCACTCGCTGTGCGGCACGGGTACTTGTCCGGCTTCCCTGTTATTTAAACCCATTCCCACTGCCACTGGAGCCTTCGGGTCAGGACTGCTCCCAAAACTCATCAAGGAAAGGACTGGGAAATAAAAAGAGAAATAACTATTTTTATGGTAATTCCTGGGGAAAGCAGTGGGCTGGGAGTGGGGGAAGCAGCTCCCGGATGCTTTCCATTCCCCTTCCTGGGGATTCACAGACTTTGCCACCACACACTCCCCGCCTTTCCTACCTTATCCACCTGCTGGAGGCAGCCCGGCTGATGCTTTAACACCCTGTGCCTGTCATAAAACGCAGGAACACGGGGTGACAAAGCAGAACATGCAGTTCATCTATTAAGCTCTGCTTGTATAAAATTCATTAGCTCCACCTGGCAGCCGCAGGCGGCGCAGGGAGCCGGCGAAGCGGTGTTTGAGCAGCCCTCTGCCCACCGCCACCCCGAGCTTCACCTGGCCAGATCCCAGATCTTCCCCGTTCACAGGACAGGGCGCCTGCCCCCGCTGCGGCTCACGGCTCCGACTGTGGATCATTTCTGAACCTCACGCTACTGAGAAGGAAAAACTGTGACATCTAGTGCCAACAGGGAAAATGGCACGTTTGGCAGGGACACCGCGTGAGACGGAGATGAAGGGTAACGCGGGGAGTTGCTGCAGGCGCTCGCTTTCTCCTCGTCCTTGCAGATTTGTCGGGTCTTCTCAGCAGATGGTGCGGTCCCGGTGCCAAAGGATCACGGTAAAGTGAAAACACAAAGGGCTACAGGAAAACATCAACACCCAACTCGGGAATGACAAGTAACGTACTGAGTTCTCCATCAGGCTGAGGGAATTACCTTTGTACACTAAGGTTTCAGCCAATATGTTGATCTTCTGAACAAAGCCATCTCCAACGGGCATTTGAAGAGGTGTCACCACGCTACAGGTTGTGTCTGCAGCGGAACTACTGCAAGGAGCAGGGTTTTAAATCCCGTGCGAGTTACACACTCCTGAAATCTAGCGCTGTGCGCCTGTGTTCACACAATTTCTGACTTTCCGAGTTCTCCCTATTCTAGCACAGCCACATAACTGCAGAGCACCATCAGAGGCCTTGCAGGCAGGCAGGGCAGAGCCGAGCTGCCGGTGCAGCCTCCCGAGGAGAGCTGCCTGCAGAGCAGGACACTCCAAGGTGCCCGGGGCTGCTCTCACGCTCTGCCAACGGGACTCAGTGCTGCATCCTTCCAAACCCATCCCTCCCAACAGCAGAGGAGGAAGTCCCAGTCACACACCTCTGTAAGAAAGATCTTAGCCAGAATCATGGAAGATTGTGCCACTAAACAGAAAGGCTTCCGGAGTATTTATTTATTTGGGTTAAGAATGAAACTAGCAGGAACGATAGAAGTCTTGTGGCGTAATCTAGATAAGCATCTTGGCAACGGTATGAACGTAAAATTCTCTTAGAAACATTTTAGAGTAAATGTAGTCTTATGCCAATGGATTTTGTTTCCTTCCACCTACATAAACTCTGCATATTTCAATGGTCCGAGTCTATCCTAGACTGGAGACAGGCTGAGCATCCTCTGGTGCTTAGTTCTCGACGTCCTCACAGTCGTGCATTAAATTACGGCCCGTTTGTGCCACAGTCTTTATTCAGTAATGCACTCCAGAGCATTACAAGGGAGCTATTGACTGGTGTTTGATTTTGCTGGTAAAATACTGTCTCCTTCAGCTCTCTTCTACACCCACCAGCTCTGAAAATTATTTATAAACTGTTCTTAACTTTTTAGGGCTGCGAATTCAGTCTTGTCAAGTGTGCTGGCTTGCTTACTGAAGTTTTATGGTAGCTTATTGGAACAATCTTGCATATAAGCAGAGGTGCCAAAGCAGCCAGATCAGTAACAGAGGGCACACAAGAGAGGGTAACTAGAGACCAGGAGATGGTTCGTGAGCTTAGTGTGAAGGATCCGGAACAAACACCATCTAGCAGAAAGCTCCAGGCAACATCCAGGATTTTGTCTGCAGTCCAAACACACAGCGGATGCGTTTCAGCAAGAACTCGGGCTGTGCGGCGTGGGAAGGGACTGGAAAAAGGCCCCGCATTAGCGATGTCCTCTGGGCTACGAGAGCAGCACTGCAAGCTCCCCCGCGTGGCCGTGACAAGACACGGGATCCTCCGCTCAGAAGGAGCAAGCACTGTCTAGGAATAAATAGCAAGTTGTATTTTCATGGTCCATTAAGTCCTTGGCTTCTTTGTTGAGACTACGAGCAAAGAGATAATTACTGCCAAATGAGGTGGTGGGTTACATGAAGTGGTCACAAGCTAAGCGGAGAAAAACCTCTTGTATTGTGAAAGTTCTTGATACTTCCCATCTCACAGATTTTCCTGAAAACACAGACAAACAGCGTCAGCCAGGTTAGCCCAGAACACTGCTTGCAAGCTCCGCGAGGATGGGAGACGCCCAGCTTCGAGCTCTCGCTCTGCGCCCCGCATTAGAGCAGGGATTGCAACTTCGGTTGTTGACATCCAGCTGAACACGCTGACCACAAATCTCCGGGATTTTATGCCGGCTTCTCAATTTCGCCAGCTAGCTAAAACAATTAGGGCACTCAGCTGAGCTGAATGCTTTAAGAGGAAGAGTGCCTTGACCCCTTTTCACATAGAGAAAATGTAATTGTTCAGACCGCGTAGCACAGCCCCAACAGAAAAGACAAGCCCTACCTCAGCACAGCTGGTATTGCTATGGTAAGGCTCTCACTTGCACCGGGGAACAGTTTGAGTGGGGGGAATGTGGTTGAGTCTCTGATCTAAGCCACGCAGAACAGTAATAGCCTGAATGCACTCAACAGCAGCTGTATTTCTGACAAACAGAAATTTCCTCTTTAGTAAGAAATACACAATGTACTTCTCAGAAGATTTTGGATTCAGAAAATCAGCAACTTCTGATGGAAAAAAAAACACATTTACTTGGAAAGTTCCTAACAAGACTCCCACCTGGCAGCTCACTGGGGCCTGCTCTGGTGAGAGCTCCGGGCCACGGGCTCCATTGGCACGGACCATTGCATGTTACTGACCAAAACTGGGGGAACAAACGCTGTATAACACAATAACACTTAGCAAGTACAAATTCAAAGACTCTTAAAGCATTTTGTCTAAATTATCCTCACAACACCCCAAAGTACTCCCGCTGTGTTAGGATACCACCAAACTGAGGCAGTGAAAACTTTGACTGAGGCTACCAAGCAAGCCACCGCAAAGCTTGGCAACCTCAACTTCCCCTCGGCAGTCATCCCTTGGGAATCACCTCCCCTGCACTCAGTGTGTAGGGGCTTTTAGCATTTTAAAGTCAAATACACCTATTTGAGGAAAAAACCTCTCCCTAACAAATTCAGACAATTTTAGAGAGCCAACGAAACGTGCCATGTTTTGAGAATGGTTCACCACTGTATCGCATGGAGGATGTGCAGAACCAACAATTTTTCTCCGGCTCCTCATGGCGTGTCTCCTCTCCCTCTGTGATACCACCAGCTACTGCCACACAGATGGATGACTGCAAGGATCTTCGCTCCCTGGCAGATAAGATGCTCTGTTTCTCTGCCCAGCTGCTGTGCAAACTGATCACAAAAAAGCAGAATGGATCCACTTACAGCCCTAACAAAGGAAAAGCTCATGCCCTGCATTTAGCTAGCATCTTGTCCCTTCCTCCACCCCTGCAGCCATCTTCATTGGGAAGAGAAACTCGAGTGCACGGTTGTGAAAATGTTTCCTCAGCCAAATGAAATTAAACCATAAAAGCCTGAAGTCGGCTCATCCTGATAAAGAAAGTGCAGCAGGGAGGAATTAATCTGTTCGCCAGCTTGTCACCCCTTGAATGTCACCTGTCCTTCAGCCTGCTGCTGGAACCTCTTCCTCAGATTGACCGCTCTCACGTGTGAATGAGCGCTATTGTGTGCAGTGGCTATTGGTAACAGAATTCAATACTAACGCCTCAAACCTCATTCCAGCTGCACATGGTCCTACAGTAACTCGTCTAGGCGCCGACAGGCCTGGCTGACAGCTGAGCACGAGCAGCTTTTAGCCGTGTGGCTCTGGGGGAGCGCACGGAGCAGCTCCTCGGTTCCACCTCACTGGGCTTCCCCGTGACAGAACCCGGGGCCGGGACTTCACCCACAGCCAGCCCCTCACCTCGTTTCTGGGAAGTCATTAAAAGGCAGGGTACAATTTGCCATATACCTCCACGAGAAATTACCTTCAGCAGACTGAAAAATGTGGGGGAATGCTGTGCTTTACCATCTTCTGTCTTACTTTCCAGTCACTCAACCCCTCGGCCTTCCCGCCACAGATAGGCCTGCACCCGTGCCCGAGACAGCAACACCACACACACCACAACGGACAGGTCATTTGTTTTCGGATTGAGCACAACTAAGCCTACCAAGGGGTTAAAAAAACTCCTAATTTTTTTTTTGGTGGTCTTTGGGTACAGAATCTCTTATAATAAGACTATTTGTATTCATACTGGCAGAGTAAACACTACATGTTCATGCCCAGGCAGCTCTGTGCTTGTAATTTCAGCAAGAACAGAGCTACATCCCTGAGGGACTTCGCTATTTCCCTAGCCACCATCCACTCAAACGCTGAATGAGAGCACAGAAAGAGAGAAAGATGATGGCATAAGCCTCCACAGCACCGCAGCCTCAGCTTTCACTAAGAATGCAGGGGGATCGTTCATTTCATGTGTAATTATACTAGTTAAGACATTTTTTCTATAGGCCAGCAAAAGACAAGGAAGTGGTGTTCCCATAGTCACCATTTACTGATTAGGTTCAATCTGAAAACATTATTTTCAAAACCTTCTCCTGACAAGAGACATGCAATAAATATAAATAAAACCCCCTATCTCCTCTCATCACTAAACTTGATGTTTTTGAGGTAAGAATAGAACTTTGGAAAGCCAAGCAAAAGGCAGTGTTCAACAATACAAAAAAAAAAAATTAAAAATAAAAGAAAAAAAAATGATTCCATCACTTAGAACTGTTCAAATTTAAATTAATGTAGAAACATTCACTTATGGAATCCCATCTAGCCTGGACAAAAAAAAATAAACATACCTTCTACTAGTTAGCTTTATTCTCCAGCCATTTTAATGCTGCAATCTTTAGCTTGCTCATGTAAAGACACAGCAGGAAAAGCCCACCACCCCAGTACAGCCCCCTCCAGCTTGAGCCGAAGGAGTAACTCTATTACTCTGACAGCATTAGCAGCTTGTTAGTCCCAAGGAAATCATTCACTAGAGGGGGATGTTGCACAGACCTTGCTAGTGTGCTACACAAATACTGCAAGGTGAGTATTCAAATGGAAAGCATAAAATTGGTTTTTCATTTTTTAAGCAAATGAAAACATTTCCATTTAGTTTTGTAAAACATATTTTGTTCAAATATAAACCCCAGTTACCTGGAATAGCTGAACGAGCACTTTTTAATTATGAAGGAAAAAATAGCATAGGAACAGGTTTGAAATGGAATCATCATTTACTACAGAGTTTAAAATACCCATTGTATGGAAGGTATTAATTTTTAATGAAACAAAAATCCCATTTTCAAGAGTGAGATTTCATCTATGAAAGACCGAATGAATAGATTTTGTGGCTGGCCTGGTAAATTTTCATTACAATTGTCAAACCCAGTCCAAGACACAATATACTGCAGGACATGGAAAGAGAAGTAGTGTTAAAGAACGTGCAACTTGCCTCATTTCCTCCCGGCAGCCTGTTCATGTGCACGAGCTGGCCCTGATCATCCAACACCAACTCGGTGTACGTTAGTATGTCAGACGGCAGCGGTGGTGTTGGCAGGAATGCATGTTCATTCATCGAATCCCAGAGTTTAATCAAAGACTGTAAGATGAAAACACAAATTTTTGTTGAGAGTATCATCTGTAAACATTTTTACTATTCAATCTACTGTGAATTAGTATTCAGGACAAAACACGCTGAATCCCCCTTCACCCAGTTTGACTGACAGTATTCAATGGACATCACTTATTTTGGAATTTAAACTATGAAACACAGTTTTCACCCAGATTAGCATAATTCAAATTATGTGATTCAGGACAGGACCCAGCAAATCAGATACACAATCAATTCTGAAACTCATTAACACGTTTAATAATGTATGACTCCTATCCTAGGCACTATCAGTCCTGCACCGTCCAACCTCCTGCGAAGGCTGGATAACAGGGTGGTAAAACAAAGAAACAAACAAGAAATGCAGGATGGTTTACGTTTCAACTTCTGCTGTTAGATTTATTAATGGATCTACAGCAACAGCATATGAGGAATACTATTTTTTTTTCAAAGCAGAATCAACCCATGGTTGCATATACCCTGGGGAACCATTGTTAGCCATTCGAGGCCACTCTTTCCCTGACAAGCAAGGATGGCAACAGACAGAAGTACTCTGCAGGTACAAAACTTTAGCGCAAACCAGGAGGCCTTAACAAAGGGCACTTACCTGCCGAAACATCTCAGGAATGTCATAGACGTAGGATGTCCCTAAAGACTGTGCTTGGAATCTCTTGGACTGAAGCAGGTCCTTGGTCACGTACGGGGTATTGATCAGCATCCCATGAAGTGGCCCCTGCTTATCCCCATAGGCCTGGAACATAATCTGCAGCACAAAACATGACCAGTTACGATTTAACCTGCTGGTTCCTTAGACCTATCCCATCCGTATTTTAACAAAAATCATCTGGATATTCAGACTGATCAGGCTTGTTTCTGTTCTCTGCAAACATAATATGTTAATGCTCACATACCCTGAAACGCTGTGCTTCATCATGCATTACTACCCTTTGGAGACAGTGCTGGACCATAACGGCATGGATCCGAGCATCACTGACTTATTACCGAATCACAGCAGAAAGCAAAGTGAGCAGAGCCACATCCCCACAGAAACAAGCCTGTGACTTAGATGACTTCACATTCACCAGTATTTCCCCTGACACCGTATCTGTGCCGATGGATTGTGATAGCTGGGAGCAGAGAGGAGAACTCTGTTATTTATGGAGTCGAACAGCACTGCATCCGTATCTCCACTGACTGATCATGGAAGCTAGGTCAAGACTTGCATATGTCATTTGGCTTGAAGTTTTGATATTATAAGTTTAAAAGATTTTCCCAGAGTAGCAACATGAATTATCAGCTGCCATGCTTCATGGCACTATATATTCCACTCAGCCAGGGCTCGGAAGGAAATCTATTTCAACTGAGAAATAAACACGAAGAGCACTGCCTAACTGGGACACCACTGTACAAATGCTGCTTAATTGAAACACGTCTGATGGAAGGAACACCACTCATTTGCTAGGGTTCTTTTGTGGTTTTGTTTTGTTTTTAACAGAATGGTGATCAGATCTCATGTTGTAAACTACGGGCCTTTTTCTAATTGCAGGGAAGGTAATTGAAGAATTCCCCACGAGAGAAAATTCAGTAAATAAACCCTATTTTAGTTTTTCAGATTCAAATTAAAGGTCACGTTCTCTTCACAAACGTCATGAAATAGTTTCTTCCATGAGAGAAACATTTATGCAGAGTAACAAGCATTTGTGACAGTGCCTGTGTTAGAAGTGTTACTGAACTTGGGGCACAATTCCCAAAACGTCTGGAAACTCCTGCTCAGTTCTGCAGGAACTGGAGATGCCTGTACTGAGGTCAGCACAGCCACTCGTCACTGCAGAAACTGCGGAACAATACATCAGGGGTCGTTCTCTCATGATCAATTAATTTTCCCATTCTTCAGGAGTGGTACCAGGTAAGCAAGCACCTGGTACATCAGTAATATTTGAAACCTTTTCAGAGAATTTGAATATAAGTTCAAAATAACCCTCTGAAAAAAACAGGAAAATATATACAGACACAAACCCCTCGTAATAAACCTCGGTCATACAGGGGAAATCTATCAAAGCTGCTCAGAAAGCTTGAAGGTGTCTTTTTTTTTTTAAAGACAAACCTTCCTCTCAGCTACTCAAACAGGTAATTGAAGTAATTCCTATCAGCAGAATGTTTAAATAGAACTGGTTTAATACCCCCTAAAAAATCAAATATTGGAAAAGTTGCTAAAAGCCGTACACACACAAGCACAATCTTCTACCCTTAAAAAAGCAGAGAGCTCATCAGAGACAGAGTTTAAGGGAAAAGGTGACCTTCACAAGTGACTAATGGAACTTGAGGGTCAAGATCAGCTACTAGAGATTATTAAAATGCCCTCTTCTTTCCTCATCTCCACTCAAAAGCAGAAATGAAGCAAAGCATACGGACACTATCTGTTCTAGGATCTCCAGAACTGGACAGGCTGTGCAGCCGGGCAGCTTGCTGGAAAATTTTAAATAGAGAAGAGGGGGAGAAAAGGTGACTCAGCACTCTGCTTTCCACATGAACACTGCCCAAGTGATTTATTCTGTTGCTAGTACTGCATGGCAGAGAGATTATTAGAGAGGGAGATGTAAACATTTCTGTATTTAAATATTTTTCACGTATCCTCTGGTCCATGTATTTTAGCATATGCAAGTATTTGAGTTAACCACAATATTCCTGTGCCATGAAAAGCACAAAGACCTGAACAGCCACAACGGTTACAAAAGAGCCTATTATGCTTAATAGAAATGACATAAAGGCACCTTCAACAGTTTTATAGCATCCTACCCAAGTCATTTCCTATACCTTTAGAATTTAGAATAAAGTCCACAGATTTTCTCTACTTATTCAGGGAAACATATAATAAATAGTATTTTTGATTATGACCTGCAGGATGAGCATCAACGGTGATTACTTTTCTATTACTTTTTTGAGCACTCTGCCACAGAGGATAACAGATGTACAAATACCTCGAGGTATATGCAAAACAATTAGAGGACATGCACTTTTACAAAACTTAGTGCATTTTGTACATCTACGTGCCTCTTGCAAGATTATCTTCCCAATGATACATTCTCCTTTCTGTGGCAAAGTCGAATGGCAATTCTATATTACCTGGGAACACAGCAAGCCACAGAAGAGCTTTTTCAGGTATAATATGCCCCCCGAATGCTTTGTTCACAAAACAATGGAGCCATATGGAAGCACACCTGTGCTGTCCTGGAGTCCGTTACTTCTTTGTACAGACTGATGTCCAAGTAGTAGCCTGACTCGTTGGTCAGGAAGAGACGAATGGGAATTGCCTTCCCGGTCGGTGTCAACCGAATGTTGATCTTCAGCTCGGCTTGGAGGACGCGGAGTTTCCACAGGCGACTCCCGTAGCGCATCACCATGCTCCGCACAGATTCTTCAATCTTAAAACACACAAGGAGAACATCCCTCAGTTTTAGGACACGTCCACCACTTTTGTCCCTCCTCCGTTCTGCTGCTCCAAAAGGCACCAGCGCACAGGAGGGCACACCAGAACAAAGGAGATCAAAGCTCCAAGCCGCAGCACGTGTCCCGGGCTGTTACCGGACCCCAGTGGGGTCCATTCTCACCCTAACAACACTTGAGACAGACAAGAGCTCATCTCAAATTCCAGAGACCGCTGAGATACAGGGCCAGCACTGGATTCCCATCCTTTTTTCCTCCTGGCACCTCATACCCCAGCCAAGCACAGCATGCCTGCTGCTTCCCCTTCATTGACCTTTCTTCCTGCAAGTATAGCTCACAGCTAAGAACTACAAAATGCAGAAAGTGAAATCCCTGACAAACAGTTATGTAGCACTTATCCGCACAATAATCATGTTTCATGGCACATGCGGTTCTGTGCTTTAAATCAACAAAGTAATTACTACTTGGAGCTTGGCCTTCTGCTGTTCTATTAAACTTCATAATATACTACTGGTGGCAAATAGTGCATATTAAAAGAAGGCAATTTATGGTCTGCTTTTAACATTCTTTCCAAAAAAGTCCCCTTTCCACAGCTGCTCAGGAAAAAGCCACGGTATACATTTAAAGGCTTCCTGGCTTCCAGGGGCTGCATATCCCAGGTTCCTCTGAAGTGCCTGAGAACTGAAGGCTCTGGATGCCCTGAGAAAGGATTTATTTAAAATGCTATGAAAATATAAGTACAGTTTCAAATACAAACTATTGGTTTTGATAAACTGGTTCTTAGTTTAAACGGAGGAAGTTAACTGCACTGTCCAAAGGACAATTCCTTTTTATAGGAATAACACTGCTAGTTCCAAAATCTCACACTTAATACTCATTCATAGATTGGTAGGAAAAAAAAAACAAAAACAACAAAGCTTTCCTCCTCCTTCACTTCTAAAGAGGCTCCTTACTCGACTTGAAATAAGCTAATTGTTTGCCATAACTTGCTAAAATAAAAAGTATTCTCTCTGCTTGTAAAAAGAAGTTGGCTTAGCAGCTCAACATCGAGACTATCTTTAGTTAGAGACATCCATTAGTTTTCAGCAGCAAAAAGATTTTTGAACTTAACCTCAGCCTATCACAAACTGGAAGGTATTTGTAACCAGTATGCATTACAATTAAATGCTGAACTACGAAAATACATTTTTAACTTTCTAAAATTTAATTTAAATTCAATAATAAAAAAAGTAAAGCATCTATTTTAATCCATCTCATCTAAAAAAAGAAGAAAAAAACACATCAGAAGTGGTTCTTGCAAACAGTACAGGTATTAAAAGCTCTTTTTACCTAGAAGGCTTGCAAAACTATCCCAAGAGACTCAAGGTTAACCCCTGGCATTACTCTGTTTCTTTCCGGTAGTAACAAACTACTAGCTCTACCCAGAGGCTAGCATAAAAAGACAACAAACAACCATTTCATTCCGGTGAGTTAAGCCCAAGAAGAACAAACACTTCAGGGCTGGAGAAGAGGCCATACCTTTGATGGGTCCATGATGACAGTAGGCACAAAATTTAAGAAGATGTGATTGCAGTCAGTGCGCACGTTGGTGTTATTAAATGCCACCTCCAGCTCATCCATGGCTTCCAAAAGCAATCGCTCTCCCTCATTTTGCAGATACTCAAAGGAAGCTTCCTGCCAGACATTGTCAACAAATAATTTACTTTCTACTCAAAAATCACAGCCCAAGTAAACAGTGTTTAAAAACTGCAGAAGGACTTGACTGAGAAAATAGGCTACATCAGTTTCAGTAGGATGTGCAACCCTCAATCACATCAGTCGCAGTCACAGAGCCACTCTCGCTCCCACTCCCTGGATCCACAGACCCAGCCGACCTGCTCAGATCAGCATAAATGTGAACCCGGGCAGGGCAAATTCTTACTGCAGTGGGGCAGGAGGCACACAGCGAAACAACTGTTGCCTCAAAACGCAAGGATTGCTGACCACCCACTTGGGCCAAAGAAGTATCTCCCTGAGGCATAGGAATAGTCTCTGAAGATGCGTTCCTGTAGAGCCAGTGTGAGCAAAGAGAGAGCAGCCATCTGCAGTGCTCTGTGCGTGCAGCGTGTTTTCAGGCAGATTTCTACACTGATTCACAGAGTTTCTAGGCTGTCTTGGAAAGAAACCTTGCATGGGGTGACAAAACTCACCTTGGTAACCAGGTCTGAATGCCTTATGATAGCCCTCACGAAGAACCTGTAGTCTGTCACCTCTGTTCCTACTTCAACTTTGGCTGCTCCCAGGTAGAGGTGCATCTTATGGTTGGCACATGGGATGGCAGTGAGGTCGAAGTTTCGCATTCTGTTCAGCTCCAGCTGGAAGGCCAGAGCTGGCTCCAGATGCCGGTAGATTCGATCTTCTTCAAACTGGAGGCACCCAGCACATACAGGAAAGAAAGGATGTAAAAGAGGAGGGTGGGTTAACAAGGTGGAATGCTGAGGATGGGGAAATCTAGACAATAAACATAGTAACATTTCGTATTTAACTAAAAGGCTAAAAACTCAAAAGAAATTGTTGAAATACTGAGAGTAGAACACAAACTGCAGAACAGCAAGTTCTCGAGCTCATTCTCCCAATAAATTCTTTTTCACAGAAGCCAGTAATTTGGGTATTGAATCAGCTTCTTAACCTCCCTTGTTACGCTGCCAATAAAATCCACAAAAACAGAAGCTTCAAGTCAGGCTTCCAAATGTGTGAATTTTTATCCCACATTACCAGAGACTCCTCATTGTTACTGACACCTCTTGCTGTGTGTGGGAAGGAGATGATACCACACCAAGCAGCGAGGCTGGGCCGACACAGCTCCCTCTTAGACTGGCACTGAACGGCCACGTGAGGGAAGGACAGAGTCAATGCTTACAGAAAAAGAGTTTTAGGATGTCCAACCTACCTTATCCCGGGCACGGAATGTGAAGAACTTTGGAAATTCTCTCTGAAAATAAAAATAATGACGTTAGTCCCCCAGAAGCAAGCCACTTGATCAGATCTGCAGCAGCACCACAGCAGAGGAGATAATAGAAGTTGTTCCAAGCTACTTTTTCAACATCATCGAGTGGTGGAAAATCAAGTTACCCTCAACAAGGCAGCAGAGGCAGTTTAGATCCATCTTCGCTGCCAATACAATAGATGCTACTTGACTGGCTTTTGATTATTCTTGTCAATTGTCAACAGACAATAAGACAGAACTGTCCAGACACCGTAGTGGGAAACTTCTTCTAGTTCTACGACTATTACAGTTATTGTGGAAATGCTTGGGAAACACAATGGTATTAACGCCCTATTATGCAAGCTGATGTACACAAAACAATGATCTGTATTCAATAGCTCTCTTTACATCTTTACTGCTAGAAATATTCTCTTCCCAAGGAAAATAATGAATTGCAATAAAAGAACTTTATACTCGTGCATTAAATAGCAGTCTACAAAAATCCCACAAATATGATTAGGTTTCTCTGCTGTTCTATTGCACAGATAAAATGCTACCAAATTGCAAAGGGTTTACATCCTTCTGTGGTGCACTGCATGTCTTAGAAGAAGATAACAAGACGAGACAGCATCCTTCTGCCTATCCCCTCCAGTTCCATCCAAGCAAAGCCATTCGTTTCTGTGGAATTACTTTCACTGGGTGGAGGAACTTTTACGGATGCTTTGTACCAACACGGGACTACCAGCCACCTACGCTAAAGGTGAGAGGAGAGAGCACACACAACTGGCCAGAACTGATCAGGAAGGTATCTGACCTGAAGAAGAAGGTATCTGACCTGGTGTCACATTTTCACTGCCAATGAAGGACAGCAACCCTAGCTTGACTCAGTGCAAGCAGTGAATAATGACAGAATATAAGGCTCCACTGAGCAACACAGCTTTTAAGGCTAGAAGTAACCACCTAGTAAATCATCTTTACCTCCTATAAAAAACAGTCCCCAGAAAGTCACCTGACAGCTCTCAGCTGAACAAAATAACCCGTGTTTGACTGCAGCGTGCCTTTCAGACTGGCCAGCAGTTCAGGAAATCCTGCCTGAAAGTTCAGGCAACAGGCAGAGAGGTGAGGCGGCGAGGATCGGCTGTACTCTGACCAAACCAGCACGCAGAGGACACTTGGTGTTCCTCCTTTCTCTGCCAAATGCCTCCTACCTGTACGCCCCCTGCACGCTGCCAATTTCGCCTAACGTTGTCCATGCTCATTCTATCCCTGCTGTAATCGCTTTCAAGGCATTTGACTGGTGTTGTGGGCAAATATCATAATTAGATGTGCACACACAAAAATTCTCGGTGCTCTGGTACCAAAATCCAAAAGAGTGCTCCATTTCCTAGGCAGAAGAATTATACCCCTGCTGTGTTCTAATCAACCAACCATCATCAAGACAATCAAAATAATTTGCCTAAATTAGCCAATCAAGACACCCTGCAAATCGCAGAATGTGAAAAGCTACAACAGAAATCATCATAGTTGATTATTATACTAATAATCACGTTAAAAACCTAATGAGATGAGGAAATTGGAAGCTTGCTGGAGCAACTCTCTATTACCTCAACATGCTGGGAACTAATTATATAGACTGTAATTAAAACAAAAACAAACCCAAGCCCAGGCCCTAGCTAAGTTAATAGTTGGTCCGGTAATAAGCGGAATAGAATAGGAGATGGTAATAAAGACTGACACTCACTAAGGACCCCAGAGGTACTCCAGGAACTTTGCAAACAGACGACACACCACGGCGCGTCCTCTGGCTGCGGAGCCCGCAGCATCCTGACAGCGCCTGGCGCCACGCGGCAGCTCAGGGCAAACTGGTCTGGCTCGGGTAAGGGCTGATCGCTGATACGTGCTACAGAGCTTATTCACAGGCTTTTATTTTGTATTATCAAATCCACGTATCAATTCAGTTCTCTGAAACTTCATTTTTTCCCATCTCAGGTTGGCGTTTCAGGCTTAGGGTCCCTCCTTTCCAAAGGAGTCCAGTTTCCCACCTAAGCTGCTCATCAACGCCCATCCGTACCTGCGCCTCGGCCAGGGATTCCCACGCAGTGACAAGCTGGCTAAACCAGGTTTGTTAAACGCAGGACGAATTTCTTGCACTGTCAAGACTCCTAACAGCCTCCAGAGTCGTAAAGCAGGTACAGAGGGGATGAAAGCCCTGTTTATGCTTTGCACTGCCACCTCGAAAACAGGGCCAAACTAACCCTCATTGCTGCCAAGCCCAGGGGATAGAAGTAATTCACAGCAGGAAAAGCACCAGGCGCATTCCCCTTCGCTAAGTCATTATGCAAAATTTAGCACATCACTTCAAACACTCCTCTGAGCTATTTTAAAACCAGTAAGAAGACTAAAGAAATCACCACGCTAGGTACGAAATACAATTTTTTTTCTAATACATTTTAGAATACAGCACAATATTGAAACAATGAAGATCTTTACCAATGTGTCAGCCATGGGGTTAGTCAGATAATGAGAGACACTTCAGCATGTGAGTGGCCCCACTGAAAGCGAGAGGCCCACTCCTGCATTTAAACACCTCACTTAACTCTGACACCAGCGTTGCCATCAAACGCCTGACTAAGAAACAGAAGAAAACTGAAACGAGAAGCCCAGAGTCACTGACGTGTCTCCTGGCCTCAGATCAAGAACACCACCATGTTCTAGACCCTTTTTTTTACTTACATGAAATCTCTGATCCACCTCACAGTTGACCTGTTTCCTGAAGTCCTTACAAGCGAAACACAAACACAGGAAAAAAAAAAAAAAAAAAAAAAGCAGAAGAAAGCTAGCAATTAGAATGAAAATCAAAAATGAATTAATTCAAGAATACAAGAGGTGCCGAGATTGTTTACAATTGTAAATTAATTTTCTTAAACAAATTCATCAAAACAATTTCAAATTTTAGAAAACAAAACCAGTGAAGTCAGAACTAAGTATAGTTAACGAAGTATTTAATTTGTGAAAAATACAACAAACGTCGGTGCCATTATGAGCCAGTAACCAAAGAGTGCTGAGCAGCACGAGGGGTGTGACAATACCTTTTGTGCCACAAGGAAAGTCAGTCTCCGAATCCCGTGTTCAATCAGGACCGATTTCTGCAAAAGGACCGAGAAGGAAGGGAGACTGAGATCAACAGAAAGGAACATAGCAAGAACACGTGAAACTTTTCTGTAAACTACAGAAGCTCTACAGATCCTTCTGCATCTCTGCTGTAAGGATCCAGTCCGTTTTGGTCTACTTGTAGCTACAATTTCTCATCTGATGATTGCCTGGCAGCACACACAGGTAACTCCATTAAAGCAGAAGAGCTAAGTAACCAAATCACAAGGCCAAAGTCTTCCAGCTGAACCTCGCTAACAAGTTATGCAGAAGAGTCAGTTACAAGTCTTGCAGGCCATACTCTCATTCATTTCCCAAAGTTGTTTTTTTCCCCTCAGAGATCACTTTCTGAAGAGAGCACAAGGTAAGCATGGTAAGGCCATGGGAAATGCTAAGGAACTGACCCAAGAAAGCACGTACCACACGCTTCATTTTGGCACAAACAGCACACCAACAACCCTGACCAAAGGGCGGATGTGTCAGTATTACAAAGGTGATGAACTGTAAGTTTTGCAGAGTTTACAGACACACCAGAGAATGCCCATTCTGGTTCCTTCTTGAACAAATTCCATTAGGGCACATTTCAATAGAATGGTGCCATCAGTACTTGCCACATCGCTGTTCTTTTTGAAGTGTTAAAAATGGTAGTTTTGCCCCTCTTTGTAAAACTTCTTCCTTTCTCCTTTTTCCAATTGAAAACCAGAAGAAATGAAAAAGAAGAACAAAAAAGAAACAAGAGCTCAGCCAGACCAGGAACAAAACAACCCCTTTCGGCACAGACTGAAATGTTTTACTAAGGTTAAGCCCTTTGAAAATGAGCATCAGTGCCGATATTCATGGCAAGAGGAAGAAAATAACTTTAATAATGCCACGATTTAAAAAGCAAAAATTGTTATTGCTTTTAAAATTCCACAAGTGGCAGACAATAACAGCATAGCAACAGGATTCTGATTACATCGTAATAATGTGGGTCTCACAGCAAGTCCACAGCTATTACAGAGCGATTAGCCATCAGCACCTGGAGAAACTCCATTTACACTGACTGCCTCAATCTCCTCCACAAGTCATTTACAAGTATATGATCCTAATTTCTATTAAAAAGACCACACACAACATGCTGGGACTAGAAGATTATTTGGACAATTTGGATCAACCTATTTGATAGTTTAATGTGTTTTGGAATATTTTTTTTTATTTCTTTCCTTTTATCCCCTCCCATAAAACGCCTGGAGCATGATCAAGCAGATGAAAAGCAGAGCTAGTTTTAATTTTTATATTTAATTATTTTCTTTGCTTAAAGAGACAGGACGCTGCTGAAGTCAAGTAGAAACCCGTCCCAAGAACCCCTCCTCTCTGCAGATGAATTACCCCCTCCCACAATGGGGAGTGAAGTGAGAAAAAAGCCTCTCGGTGCTCCCAGAGCCGTTGCAGGTGCTGTGGGTGCAGCAGGTGCCACTGCCTGGTGTGCTACTCGTACCAACAAGCTCTGAGTTCTTTGTACCGATGAGGAAAAGCAAGTGAGGGCAGGCACTAGAGGGCAGGGTGGACACGGAGGCTGTCCCCAACACAGCTTCCTCCCAGTGACCACTGGACTAACACTTGGTACTCGGAAGGGAATCCCATGCTTTTATGAAGGAGCAGCAAAACATACCAAATCAATTCCACCTTGTGACAGAAACACCACCTGATGCATTTAAAACCTTAAAGGTCTTTTATCCCATCACAAATTAAAAGGGAAAAGGTCCTGAGCTGACGGATTAGAACAGACCATAGAACGGAAGAGAAACAAAGACTGTTGTGTGTTTTGCACGGCCTACCCTGGAGGCTTCAGAAGGGTGTAGCTACATCCAGTCAAATAAGTGGTAAGATTTTAGAGGGGATAAATTAAGAACGGAACTGTTGTATTTATTTATTCACTTTGGAAAAAAGTATCTGAGGACAATACTGACTTTTCCCAAAGCAGACAGAGCTGTCCTGTGCAGTTAGGTCGTTCCAGAGAGAGAGAGAATTGAGGTGACTTACCTTGCTTTGTGTGAACTCCCTGAACATGGCTGCCAGCCCATCATCATCAACATCACTGTCAGTTTTAATTGCAACATTAAGAATGTGAATGGGCTCCTCACGGGCGGCCTGCAATTTAAAGAAAATATCCTCCGTGAACAAATTGTTAACAACATACAAAGTAGGCATTGTCAAAAGAGGCTCCTCAAATACAGCTCTGAAACACGGGTCCCATCGGAAAGAAACGACTTCAGCAGAGCTTGCTGGAAAGCCAGGAGAAATACGAGGGAGCATCCTTGACCAAGCAGCCTCACGGATTCCTAATTTCACAGAAGTAATGTTAACGTCCACAAAGAGCAAGCAGCAGCTTCAGAGGATCCAATTCTGATGGTCACATCTGACTTGGCAAACTCAAGTGTGCTTCATTTGGATGCAAAAAGAATGCAGGGTCAGGGCCTCTCTTATGAGATGCAGTACAGGCAGGGCCTAAGAGGACTTCGGCATCTCGAAAGGTAATGAAATTAAGCAAATTCAAAGTGTAAGAGCAAAACTGTGTGTGTTTTCCTATCCGCAACAAAATGAAATAATGTGGAAGCATCAATTACATTCAAGCTTCAAGAAATGACAAATTTAGTATTCAAGATCTTGCAGTTAACTCTGAAAAACTGAACACGAACAGGAAGTTTTCCTTGGTGAGGTGAGGGGGAGGTAAAGAGACGGATCTGCAGACACTGTGGTTGACAGCAATATTCTCAAACAAGGGGGCAATTCGTACACACATCAAGAGCAATGGGTAAGTTTTAAACTAAGCCGTATGCTGAACACAGACGGCATTCCAGCAGAGCTTCCAGCTGCTGGGAGGCAGGACAGAGCAGTGGAGCAGCTACCTGTGTCACTAAGGACAGCGCTTCTTCTGTCACTAAGGATTAAAAACCATCTGCTTCCTCTGCACCTGCTCTCCGTGACAGTGCAAAAATTGCAGGGGGTTCACTCGGTTCACTCTCTTTTTTCCTCCTAGAAACAGTTCTAAGAGGCAGAGGAGAAGGAAGAATCCAAATGTGAAGTGACTAGGAAGAGGGTAAGAGAAAACACAGCAAGTTGGACTTAAAGGAAAGGCTGTGGAACAGGTAGTTCGGTACGGCAAGGCACAGAGAAGGCCTGGAGACCTACTCATGGCCTAAACCCTCAGTTACACTGCCACGGAGCCAGTAATTCTGCTGAATTTACAACCTGAACAACCTGAATTTACATGGAGAGTAAGAAACGTAGATGTAGCCTTAGAACAGAGTCGGGAAATGGCCACCTACTTTTATTCACCTGCTGTGAACAAGCAAACAAATCACATACATAAATACACAAAGCTCTTAACTCCTGCTTGCAGCGCTCGAACAAGTGAAAAGTATCTAGCCTGCAGTCATTGCAGCATTCTGCACGCCGTCCATTTCCAAACCGAGAGCAACCTCAAGAGAAAAAAATTACTGTACCTTGTCTTCATCATACAAGGAAGCATGGCCAGCTTCAGGGAAGGTTGGGCTCTGGGGAGGAGAGTCGCAGAAACAACTCATCACTTCATCAAAGATTCTGAAATACACCAGAGAAGTGTTAGTCACAAACACACTGCTGCTAGCTCACTGAAAGCATACGGCACCAAAATCCACAAATCACACTGTAAGGGGGGAGGGAGGGAGAGAAAAGCACTCCTTCCCTTTGCAGGACTGAAACTAAAAGGTGAGGGGGCAGTACCTCCTCCACCCCTCCAGCGAAAGCACAGCCTGGATCTTCAAACACTCGGCACATTGCCACAGATCTTATGGTTGCAGGCACTGCTGACTGCTAGGAGCTCTGCTGTTTGGTTTTGCCTACCCCTAAAAGGTTGAAAGCATAAAGGAGCCATCCTCCCACATACACACGCATGAACAAGAGCGCTGGAAATCAGCACGTTTGCGAACGATCTCCAGTCAGCAGAAATTCCAGATGCTGATCCTTCTGGCTCTCACAGCAGCCTGAAACTTGGAGTTATCTCAAGGGGACAGATGAGGGGATCCAAACAAACGACCACCCGGCACCCCAAAAGCTTAACAAACGAGCCTGGGACCACTTCAAACCTGACTCCAGACAGCGGCAAAGGTTTTGCTCAGTTCCCTTTGGGCCCACCTAGGAAGCTGGCGACACAAAGGGTCGTCGCCCTTCCCCACGTACCTGACAAAATCTTCAAAGGTGCGGAAGGAGACCATTCCACCCATCCGCTGGCACGGCGGAGTGAACGAGTTGTCCAGCAGCACGTCACTCACGCTGGCGACGTGGACCATCCCGTAGTGGTTGAGGTTGGAAGAGAAGGACATTCTAAACGGCAACGCAATAAGATCACAGTCAGTGGGGCCAACGCAGAGATCAGCGGAGGAAAAACATCTGAGCACGTTCGTTTGCTTTGGCCACTGACGCGTGGCTGTTCAACCCAGTGTAACTGTGGCACGGTTTCTCAGATTCCCCAGCACGCCCGACCTGCTGGGCTGCCTTCTCCTACGGCCCTGCAGTGCTGCCGAGTCTGGTGCCATTGGTGCTCTTACCTGGACGTCCTCCCAGACGCACAGGACCAGTAAAAGCGGTGGGAAGTAACGTTACAAACCTCTGGGACAAGAACTTCTTAAGGAGTTGACTGAGATGACAGGCGAATTAAGACTGCAAAGCTGAATGCATTTTCCTCCTGTATGTGCAGGTTTTGCTTTACACGTGGAATACTGAACTAAACAAGAATGATTTTTGAAGTTTTGACACTTCAAAGCGTTAGTGAATCTTCACAAATGAGGTCGCAGTGCACTACGCTACATTTGCTTGTTGTTTCCACAACTTTTCTAGCCATACTACAGTTTGTGCTCCTCAAATGCAGCGTGGCACAGTGACCCCTCTCAAATCCTACGCTTGAAGCAGGATTTTCTAGAGTCTCACCCTAGTACTCCTACCCTAAATAAAGCCCTATTAGGGTGTTTTCCAGTGTAACTGGTGACCAAATTAATGTGCCCTTCCACCTGGTTTAACCCAGACTTTGAAAACACTGCAACTCTTTTATTTTGCTCAGTTTTGATTGCTAAAAGGTGGCAGCTTTTAAATACGAGCAGAACACGTCTATTTTATGGAGCAAGGAAGCAAGGCAGAGCTCCAAACCTCCAGGTGAGACTCTCACTGCTTTGGTACCCTTGCCTGTACACCTGCTACCCCAGCACTGCGATGCACCACGGCGACCACACCGCTCGCACAGGACCCGTTCCTTAGTTAAGCGAAGACTGAGACAGACCTGCACCACGGCAGAGGAAGGCACAAAGCGAGAGCGCCTTCCTTCTCTTTAAAGCAGCAGCACTGCTCCCTGCCACGGTCAGCTTCTTCCCTGGGAGAGGGCAAGGTGCTGAGCACACTCAAGTATCACTGACCTCTCATGCAGTTCAGCGGCCATGGCAGCAAACGCCGGCTGTGAAATAGGCGGTGCTGTTCTGGGTACTTTTGTTTGTTTTCCTTAAAGACCCACAACAACACGGTCGAGACGAGCAGAGGCAGCTCCTCACACAGCCCGCGCAAGGCGTACTGCAGCTAACCGGGCACCCCTCCTCTACCTTAAGTTTTGCCTGCTCTGTACTAAGGGGGGATAATTACTTCTAATTTCTGAACTGGGCTCTCCAGACTCGTCTGAATTCACGGAGGGGCCTAATTCAAAAGCTCCCTGCAGCACGGTGAGACTTCGAAGCTTGCTCTGAAAAGAGAGTAGAGCCGAGCCGGCGCCGTGCAGCACAGAGCTGCTTGCGCCCTTGCTTCCTTCTCCCCAGGGCGCAGGAAGACGTCCCCAAAGTCAGCCTTCAGCCTCCCCAGCTGGTGCCACAGTAGGCACAAGGCAACAGGAAGGAATCAGGGCACTGATTCGGCACAGCACATGCTGGATTTACACCTCCTGAAGCCACAAGGTGCTCATCTGCTGCACTGAGCAGCCACCAGCGACACGGCAGGGCCCGGTCACGCTGGTTGTGGCACTGCAGTCAGCCCAGACCCGGCACCAAACTTCTTTTTGGACTGCTGACGTTGCTTTTCCTGCCTTTATTAAGTCTTTTTCCCTTTCATATACAGCAAACCGCTGTGACACGGCCCTAAGTATACTGTTAGCAAGTCTGAAGTATCATCGGTGTGATTAATAGCTCTGCGTGGTTAAAGTCACTCCGTGTTTTCGTAATTTATCTCTGATTAAGACCCATGAGACTTTCAAGCCCATTTTTACTATTTTACCCTAAATAGGCTTGTAAGCAGTAATAAATAATAGGTATTCATGTTTTGAAAGAGAAACATTTTTCAGGACATGCCTTGGTGTACATTTCTTACAACTAATACAAGAAATATCACAGAACAGTAACTAAACAGAAAGACAGCAGACATTTTTCATGTATTATTTAAAACAAGAAATACTTTCCAACTGAGACATGGGAGGAAAAATTAGCATCCAAAACACAACAAAACATGCTGTCAGCTGTTTGAGATGTAGATTCATCTATGGCATGAGAGAGGTGAGACAGCCTCGACAAATTCTAAGCTAGTTGCAAGAAACCAGAGCAGCAACAGGTATGCTACCAGCTAGAAGCAAACCCTCGTTCACTGACACCCTACCAGAGGGTCAGCAGCTGGGAATCCAGTTCCGAACGAGAGAGACCCAAACAAGAGCCGTGTGCCGTACTGCAGATGAACCGAGTCACCTGGCAAATTTCATTGGAAAGCTTGCTGCATGCAAAGCTGCTTTTCAAGGGTAAAGGAAAGCTGAAAACATGTTTTAAACAAAGGGAGAGGAAAAGGGAAGGAAAAAAGAGTTACGTTTGAGAGCTTCCCAAGTGAAGAGAAGGGTACTAAAACAAAACATGTTAAAACAGTAAGTATTAGGCTATTTTTTCTAGTCTTTCTTTTCAAATTTTAAAAGATGACGAGTACCATACCTGTTTAGCGTGGGGATGTTCCCTCTGTAATCAAACAACCACAGTTAGTTACAGATTGGTTAGTGAAAGCCATAATAAAGAACTATCATCGAGCTGATACACAGCCCAGCAACAAGTTTACAGTTAACTGAACCCAAATTTGTCAACAACCGTCGGGAATTCGGCAGGACTCCCTGGCCCTGGCCCTGAGAAGGCACCCACCACCTGACCTCGCCTGCCACGACTGCCGTGGGGAGAAGCGCAGCCCATGCACGTGCCATGCAGGTAATACATACCAGGAACTGTCTTTGCAAGGTGCCTGCACCTCCACAGCATCTTTTATTGTACCACCTCCGAGCCCTGTGCACACACCAACGAGCTTCACAAGCAGGAGCAGGCGGCAGCGTGCCCTGCCTGACACAGGGCGAACAGCAGCGCAGGTGCAAGAGGTGACAGCATCCCGTGGGAACACCAGGTCAGGAAACGAAGCCAAATCCTCGCTGCCAAACCAACACGTGAAGCTGCAGCCCCCACGTTGGCTCCCACAACAACGCAGCGAAATAAAGCGAACGCACACACAGAAACACCACGTAGCACTTGGCATTTTCAGCATCCGAGGCCTCGAGCACCAAAAAGAACAAGCAGAACCTGAGGCTCACTTCAGGAAAATTTCAGCGTTCCTTTTTTAAGGTCAGACCAAAAGCCTTCAGATCACTGCGTGAAGGCGAGGGCTCAGCGCTGCGCAGAGGAGGTGAGGGGCACAAGAGCACGAGGACGGCGCAGGCCAGCCACGCCAGCTACGCTCACAGCAGCACGAGCTGGCACGCATCTCCATGCAAGACGCAGGAATCGCTGTGATCTGGCATTCAAATTAGTCAAGATTAAACTGAAAAAAAATACGTGCACACGGGAGGCTTGTGCGGAGATTAGCCAACGTGAAGGGATTGAAAGCAAAGCTTCAGGGAGCACGTAACTGGACGCTTGTCCTGCCCTGCCCTGCAGAAACCTGTGGGAGAACAAACCTCACACTTTCTAACACCCTTAGAAGAGGCAGAACCCCAGGGAACTGGGCATGAAGTCCTGGTGTGCAGCGAGCAGTGCATTTCCACGCTCACAGTCCTAAACACACCGCCTGGACCACGTCCTGCTACGGCCTGCTTTTGTCACGGGAGAGTCGTGCTCACCATGGGGTCGTATTTGGTGCGCTGCTCATGGGCGAACGAGTTCCCATAAATTCCTTAAGCCATATAGGAAAAGGACAAATTGGGCTAAAAACTTACCTATTTGATGGTAAATAACAAAATCATTTAATTTGGAGCTGAGGGGAGAGACACTGCTGAAGAGCCTATTGTTAAATACGGAAAGGGACACCCCTCAGGGGTGGGGATTTATTTCTTTATTATCGTGGAATGGTGGGAAAGCTGCGTGTGATCTACTCCAGCTGGAGAAAGTAGTCTGGAGAGGACTGGCAGCTCCTACACCTGGCACGCTTCTGTAGCGGTCCTGGAATGCTTTCAGAAAAGCTAAAAAAAATAAAACAACTGAAAAAAAAAAACAGCAGGACCAGAAGCCTTTCCACCACCCCAGCCCCGACCCTTCTCCCTCTTTTCCTTGTGGAGCGGGGAAGCTGAGCTGACTGGGAATGGCACGCTGCAGCGTTACACCACTCTGCCCAGGCAAACAAAAAAAAAAGCCCCTCGGCTCCTTCCCGCACCTCCTGGTTGAGCCCACACCCGTTTTCCCCTGGCCACCCCCCACTTCTTTCCCCTAACCAAGGGAGCTCCCCCTGGGAACGAGGGCAGCGCATGCAGAGCACGGCGGGCGCAGCGAGCTGTGGCTGAGCGCGGCGCAGGGCAGGGCTTTGAAATCAGGCAGCAAAGCGGAATCAGCAGAGGTCGGCTGAATAACCCACTTGTAGTTATTACCAGCGGTACCACAGGAGAAAGAGCAATTCCACCGGCTGCGACCAGTGGCATTCCTCTTCTGTTCCTTCATTTCTGCAGAAGGATCTAAACAGAAGGCTGCGAAACACGCCTCGAACCATACATTTTGATTGGGTTTTTCCTCTCCCTCTTTCTTTCCTTATTCTTCTGCTCCCTCTGTGATTCAGCCAAGCTGAATCTGCTCCTGAAGTCCAATTTGCATAAAATTATCATCGTTCCATTCAGTTTGCTGCCCCTTCCCCAGCCCCTTCTTTGCTCTGCTGGAAGATTTTGCCCTTTCCGAAGCAGACAAGCCAGGGGAACTGCAGCACATTACTGCTGCCTGCTGTCTAATTAACATCAAACCCTCAGCACGAGCTGCGGGGATTTACAGGTGGCCTGGAATCATTTTCCCCTCCTCCCTCTGCTATCAGCCGGTCTCCCGCAACACGGAGGGGACCTCGGGCTACCTACTGATAGGCTTCCAGTCGTGCGCTCGGGTCTCCGGGCGTCTGCAGCCAGAGCCCAAAGCAGGGCGGCTGCTTCGGGCCTGGGAAGCCAACGACTGCTGCAGGAAGCTCTTGGAGCATCTCTCTTAGTCCACGGGAAATTATTTCATTGGGTCAGAAATCCAAATCTTGTAACATTACAGAATCGTGAAGCAACCTAGCAGGAAGGTGCCTGTAAACACTGCTCTAGAGGTGATCGGGTTCTGGTTTCTGGTTATTCTGTAAAAAGCCTTGTTTGGAAACAGCGGAACGAAATTTGGCTCTCAGCCTTCAAAACGGTTTCCACCTGTACGCTAAGGCAGAGGCTGACCAAAAGGAACAACCAAAGTACTCCATAGATGATAAAACATCGAGAGACAGCTAGGGAGAAACCATGCACCACTCTTAAGCCTTGAGATCAGCAACAGCAAAGTCCAGGTAGGGCGTCAACAAACATCCACAAGCACAGAAAGAGGAGGTATCGGGCAAAAACAAGCACGAGATAGTTGAGACATTTATACTGAGACCCTTGGAAATACCAGGCGGCTACTGACTAGACCTGAACTCCACCCTCAACACACCAAGGACAGCAGAACGCAGTCCCAGGAAGGAATTTTAACCCAGACAAACCTGAGACACTTGCCCACATGCCCCTGTTTGCTGAGCCGTGTGCGTTCCCAGCTCCAAATTCGGGCTGACTGGACATCTATCAAATTCTGAAAGGAAAACTTGCTTTAAAGCTAAGTAAGCTGGTTATCAAATCTTAAAGTCTTTGGTTTGGTGGCTTGGAGCGTATCCAGAGAGAACCTGCACTGCTAAAACCTTCCTTCACCTCTACCTCGCAGCGGTAGGTCCTGGTTTGAGGGTCTCAGGGCCAGGCGTGGCAGCAGGGCTGGCACGTGGGACACAGCGAGGCGCGGGCTCAAGCGCAGAGGGATCGGGAAGGCAAGGGTAAGGCATCAGAGCGAACAAAAGAGCCTGGGCTGCACTTCGGTTTCATGTGGGGCTGCACGTAGTCAGAAGGCAGAGCCCTCTGTTATCGCTGCCATACCCCAAAATAGACACATCCAGCATTTTTATGTCACCCTTGTCAGCAATTGCCTCAGCGTGTGACGGAGCGGTGTGCTTTGCTGGAACAAATCTTCCTGAGCTCTTCCCTCCTGATCCCCCAGCACAGCTGCTGCCAGGGAAGGAAAGATCAAGAGAGCAGCTGCACGGCCCGGCCGGGGGAAGGCAGCGAGCTGGAGAAAAGGGGATGCTTCAGGAGGAGCAGTGCAGCAGCACGATTCTGCAGCGGGCTCCAAGAGCTACCGACAGCGGACTTTGTCCCACTTTAATTTAAACCTTACAGCCTCAGACATAAGAAAGGCTGTTTGAAAGCAGGAGAGTGGGATTACTACAAAAAAAAAAACCTTCTCCTGTTGAAAACGCTCTGTAATTCCCTCTCCCTCTTCTTCTAGCGGGCACACAATGTTTCTTTGAACAGGAGATTTTAAGCTAAGAATAGGCAAGCAGTGTTTCATGTGCCGAACACCTCAGAAAGGCCTTTCAGCGCCCGTCACCTGGCCTGCCATCCTCACAAAGGGAGCTGAACTCTCTAAACACCAGTCAATATTCCCCCAGCTTCCCATCTCAGCAGGGCAGCCTGAACAAGAGGGAGGCGAAGAACACCTCGGAGCAGGGCTCGTTTCTGTCTCGCATCTTTCCTCACCGGGACTCTAGGCAACAGAAAGAGGCAGGTTATTCCAGCGCAAGGGGCTCCAGGGAAGCGTGCGGAGATCAGCATCCCACGGACACCCCTCTGTCACCTCCTCTGGGTCGGCTGGCTGCGACGCCCTCTGCTTGGAGGGGGCTTGGAAGCTCCACTTACTGCCAAAGGCACCAGATGGTGGCCCTGCACTCCTCATCTGGTTGTGCTGGGCAATAAGGGCTGATGGTTTTGATCTATAAAGCTGTCTGTGGTTTCAATTAGAAGTTCTTCTCCCCGTGCCTTACCCTTGCAATCAAGATCAGTGGGGATTCTTACAACAGGGTGTTTTCTATTAATTTAAACAAATAATTCCCAAATCGGTTTCTGCCCACAAATCCCACCAGGAGCGGGTTGCATTTCCATGATTTCGTTATTCAGATTTAACGGTTTTTCTTTCCTCTCTGCTTCCATGTAAAGCTTTACTGCAGGAAGTTGATGGCAACCATTCAGCGGCCAAAAACACAAAGTCTGAGTGCCTGGTGCGACCAGTCGGATCAGAAGTAGTGACCGTGACTGCTTCCGTTACAATTAAGTGAAGCCACATCAGGGTTAAACACCAATGACACAGAATTTAAATATACCAAATTTCTAAAGGCTCTATCAGTTTGCAATTATCTCTACATTAATATTCGCTCCGGTAAAATTCAGACTCTTGAGCATTCACAGAAATCAGACAAAAAAGGGAACAGGGCTCCAAAATATCTGATCTAGTGCTGCGAGACGTGCTGCATCACACAACAGCAGCTCCAAAACAGGACGCTCCCTCTGGGCTCTGCGGTGCCCATTTCTGGTTCACCACGACCCAACCCTGCAGAACCTCCAGGGACATTTTCCTCGGTTAGCTGGGATATCTGGGCTTTGGGATTTGCCCTTAGAGGGCATTTTTAGCTTTTCAGACTAAGAGTTCATGCTACAGAAGATACAGAAAGACATACGATGGACTTAGAACATCATCGAAAACAACAAAGAAGACTCAAGCAAGACAATGTCAGAGTTTTGAGATTTCGGTGCTCCGTGCCCTGGGATTAACGTAGGGACTGCCTTTACAGGGAGCTTAAATCTGCACGCTCGGTGCTAATTTGATTCCCTCGGTACCCTGCTATCTGTTGTGCTTTAGCTCCCAGCCACACAATAGCTGCACAAGGAGGTAGACGCTGCAAACAGCTGCATTAAGCAACAGGAGTGAAATTCATCACCAGCAGCTCGAGGTGCAACTCCAAGGAACCAAACCTGCCTATGCAAGCAGTGAATTTGTCCCCAACGTCTGCTTGCCTTTGCACAAGGACTGCAATGCATTTTCATCCAACCATCGGCACTGCCGATGGTTGAGAAGCAGAACTGAGCTTCAGAACGTTACTACAGCAAATTCAGCATAAAGGGGAGAGGAGATTTCAGGACAAAGAAGCTGTTCCCCAAGCAGGTAACAGTTCTCATCTTCCAGCTGACCTTGTCCAGTTAAGCTTGTGCACAGTAACAGAGCAGCGGTCAGCGCTGGCAGGCCAAACAACCCGCAAGCAGCAGAGGTGACTGAGACTAGCAAAGAGAGGAAACGCAGAAAGAATGGGAAGGAGAGAGAGAGATTATTATCAAGGGGTACTAAAAATAGGATGCAATTATTTACAAATATTCTAGAGATGCAGAAAACAGATGAGACCAAATGCATGTCCCATTTGTATCATGAGTGTTTTGTGCTGCTTGTTGAGGACAGTCATTCATTTCTAGCAAACCAGATTCTGAAAACCATTTCATAAAATGTACTGATGGATTCTCAATGAAGCGAGACTGGACCCCATTGCCCAGCCCCACCAAAAATAAAATAAGGGAAAAGATGCTTGGAAACAAAGGAGGAAAATAGCAGGGGAAGCGTGCTGCCAACCCAGCGCAGACCAACAGTGGCACCTGGCGGCCACGGACACTCACTGGCTCCAGCAGTCCCCTGCCTGGGACAAAAATGGGCTGAAACAAAACATCCTCCTGAGGATGAGAAACCTCTGGGACTGACTAACCTGACAGATGCTAAAAAAGTTCTGAAAATCAATTTTTTTTTTAAATGCCCTTTGCACACACTAGGAGATGGGACCTGTCTATAAGGGGGTAGGGATTAGTTGATGTTTTTGGTTGCAACTTTGAGATTCAGTTATCATGAAATATATATTCTGAAAAATACTGACTGAAAACCAAAGTCTTCCAACTCTCACATCTCTGTATAATATACATTTGCATGTACATCTTAGTCTCCTCTGTCAAACAGACAAAGGCTGCCAGTCCTTATTACACTACAGAAAATTCACCTCATCCAGTAAAGCCAGGTTTGGAAGTAGAGCCGATCACCAACAGTTACAAAGAGCTGGCAGGGGAGCACTGCAGAAAGAGGAAGGAGGTTGTTTGACTGTTCTTTCTTAAAATTCCTCCTACTGATTATTCTGCCTGGAATCGCATCCTTCAGAAAGCTCGGGATTCAGCTAGAACTGAAGTTCCAGAGCAAAGTTACTACACAAGCTTAACTGAAAACTGGAGCACATGAGAACTGTGTTGTATTTAAATGAATCCAAATTGCTGAACTACTACCCACAGCTCCTGAGGCTTTCAATAATTTAAGAGAAGGAAGTGGGTAATGCAGGGTTTTATCCTAACTAATTTGTGCTTGTTTGAAGCACCGGGAACTATTTCTCTAGCAATTCTATTCCAAGTTTTCTCCACCAAGACAGCATGTAGTTCCTCATAAACCTCTGACCCCAAAGGCACCTGAATATGTGATCTGACCTGTTTGGATGGGAGGTAGGTAGCATGAACTGGAACTCCACCACGCAAGTGTTATCCTTCAGCTGGCGGTGCTGGACGCTGTTTAATTCGTAGGCAATGTATGCCCTTCGAACATACACCTGGGTAAAGAGAACTCAGTCAGCTTAACCGTGCTACGCAGGCACAGAGGAGGAAGACAAATGACACACCAAGAGAGCTCTTGAAAATATAACAATAAAGGTACTCCAAATAAATGTCTAGATAGAAATCTAATTCAACCAGAATAAGTTAAATATTGTTATTTGAGAAAGGCCAGGCTGGCAGCATCAACCTTCACCACAAGGCACCGGGTGGGCCGACCATATTCTCTGACAGCAGCTTCACCTTCAATCCCTTCAACCATGTAAATCTTCTTCAAGCAGAGAAGATAATTTGTATCTGAAATTTCAGCCAATTATGAATGTTAATGCTGCTAAATGCCAAACTCCAGCTATGCCAGATTCCACACCACCTACAGCTCCCAGCCTTGCGATGTGACGCTGATTAAAAAATAAAAAATAAAATAAAATAAAATAAAATAAAAATAATAGAATAAAATACAGGAAAATTTAAACATTTATTTTTTCAGTGGGAAAAAACTCACCTCTAAAGCTGCCATTCTTACCACCTGGTTACTGTGGTAGAAGAAGTTGGGTAGCACATCAAAGATGGATGTTTCTGACAAAATGAGTTTCTAGAAGAGATTACATAAAGCAGTGTTAAAAGACAACTCCCCATCTTGTAAATAGGATCGGGCTAAAAAGCAAAAAGGAAAAGCAAAAACAAACAAAAACCAAGATGAAGCCTGAGTAGTTGTGGTTTCCTTGTTTTTCCTGTTGCTCAGCAAGGATTAGGACCTTTTCACATGAAATACTGGATAGGTGCAGCACAAAGCCCCACCAGCCCGCTGTCCAAGCTCTCTACCTGTTTATTACTACAGAAGCTACTTCATGTGGCCCCACTACTTGAAGTCAGCCTATTGACTGGCTGTAAAACATTCATCAGTTCAATATACATCACAATTAAGTCTTCGGTTACCCAGAGAAAAACACGATTTGTGACCCCAGCTCTCCCGAACTCTTGACTAACAACCTTAAATAAAACCACTTCTGAAAACCAGCACTAGCATTAAGCAGCGTAGATGTGGCAGAGCAGAAGAGTTTGTTAACTCTTCAAAGGACATCTTCATAGCCCACGAATGCCGTGGCATGGCAACTCAGGCCATGGAGAGCTCTGGTAGCCACAGTTTGATCCTCTTCATGGGATTTAGTGTCGCGATGGAAACAAAAATGGGGGGAAGCTAGAAAGCAGACCGATAGAATGTAAAGGACCTGGGGACTACAGGTGAGGTTTTACTGCAGAAGCAGTAAGCTCCCTGAGGAGGCAGCAGGGAAACAGGAAGCGTGTGGCAGATACCTGCAGGTTCTCAATGCAGAACTGGTGTCCATACATGTCAATAGCGGACAGGAAGATGGACTCCACCTGGTTGTGACGCAGCTCGTAGGACGGCAAATGGGAAGCAATGAGAACCTGGAAAACAGCAAACACAAAGCGTGTCAGTGCAAGGAGCTCTGCTGCACCATCGGCAGGAGGCTGGACCTCCAAGGCAGGAATAGCCCGCTCCGTCCCAGCAGAGGTGACTGGCTTCTCCCGTGAATTCTGTGGCACCTGGGTGATGCTGCAAACTCTCTCCCCTCCCCAGCCTCATTTGTGTATCTGCTCGGTTTGTATTATTGGCAATTCCCCATGGAGAAAAGGAACAGCTTCAATCAAGTTCCATCAGTGCATGTGATTTAGCACTGCAGAGCTGCTAGTCCTGGGGATTGCCTGACCGGCTGTTAATTGGAAAGCAGATCTGGCAGGCAGCAGCTGTGGGGAGGCCAGCAACGGAGACCGCCTTTCACAGCTTCCGAGCAGAGCAAGCAGGAGCCACTGGTGCCAAGTATTAAATGCCCAACATGAAGGATACAGAGAGAGGAAGGGGAAGCAGCTTGCAGGGGAAAATGAAGTGCAAGAGCAACATAAAGACATACACAAGGACTGCGGCACTATCCCCAGCATGCTGCTGAGAGGTTCAATAACTCTGAATGGTTCAAGGACACAAATACAATCCTGAAGGAAACATAAGGTCACTGAGCAGCTTCAAACACCACATTCATTTTCAACAGTCAAGCTCTGAAATAAAAGGAGAGATCCCCAAAGTGTCAGCTTCCCTGCTGCAGACTTTTAGAATGGAGATAGGGACTGCGGAGTGAGAGGAGTGATCAGACTACAGGGTTAGCACTATCGCCAAACGATTATGCCCTCTCACTCCTTCCCGGCTACACACTAACCACCAAAGAGAAAGCTCACAATAATGTAAGGGTGGATGTCTGGCATTCAAATGATTATCTGAACCAGACTCTTGGAAATGACAGTATCAGAAGTTTTTTCCAATTATTTTCAGCTTTAAAAGAAATTTAATAAAGTAACTCAAAAGCTAGAAAAAAATAGAAAAAAAAAAAAAAGACCAACGTATTCTTTGCAATAATTCCCTAGGAACATCTGATTCTCATGTAAATTTCTCTCCCTGTTCTCTGCACAGACAGATTTGCAGTTGTAGGGTAGCTGATGAACCCAGATAGCATGTCCTGCTTACTGTACAGCTGCCTGTGTGTTCCAGGCAGCCTGTGCTTGTCAGGTTCACAGATGATGAAGCCAGAAGCAACCTCAGCGAGCATGTATTTCGACTTCCTTTATCACACAAACCATAGTCTGCTCTCAGGTAATTCCTGTTTAAGCCAGACAACGTTTTGGAGGAACAGGGGACTGTAACCCTAACATAAGGATGCACAGTGATTCAGAATCCACTGCAATCTTTCACAGACTGTCACAATGGTTAATCACTGGTTAATTACCTTCATTGTTGGGCTGCTCACAGTAGTCTACTCTTCACATTTGCATAGCTATCAAATAAACATCAGGAGATACAGACTTTCCAAGAGAGCAAGCCCCAAGCGGGAGCAGCCCTGGTATTGATCTGATCAGCAACGGCACGGTCTGTCTCTACCGGGCTTGGGGGGCTGAAAACGCTCCCTTACCTGCCGCGCTCGCAGAGCCACTTTGGCGTTGGTTGTCTTGCTGAGCTGGGTCAGCTCTGTCAGAATATTAATCAGCTCATCTGTCAAGGTGGGGTCACGGCCACATAGCTGGTCCTAAAAACAGAAAGAATTGAAAATGTTGAAAAGAGAGGGAAAACATCCTCTCTTCTGCTTACAAAGGGGTTTAAATGTGAAATCTATACACAGGTGCTCTCAGATGCTGGTCCACACAACCTTTAGAGGTCCCTGTTTATATCATTCTGCAGTTCTCTGCCATCAAGGGTAAAAATATTTGATGTCCAATGATTTTATACATATAAAAAAAGCTAAAAAGCTACACAGAAGGAAATGGCTGGCACCACCACCTGTTTTCTCATTTGCAGCATGTGCTTTGGCACCCACATGCTCCAGAAATGCTGACTTGTCAAAGACACTCAAGTAAAACGTTATCCCATTACCCAATCCCAGTCTTGTACCGGAAGTTCCCCCAACAATGTAAAATTCAAAAAGCACCTAATTGCAGCAGAATGCTTTGTGTAACACACAAACATTAGCAAACCTTCACTATGAAACTCTGCGTTGGGTCGGCTTTAACTACCTGAAGTTTGAAGAGATTTTAAATGTGCAGATTTTCCCTGGCAGGTTTATCAAAGCGAAAAACAAACATCGAAATAATACAAGTCCCATGTCCATTAATAAATAACAGCTCATACCACACACAATTCCAAAGCTAAATAGCTTTTTCCCCACATTGTTCTTGACCTCTTTCTCTCTGACCCCACACAAGCGCAACGTCATCCCTAGGAGTGATGGTGTAAAGCTCTCAGTGAGAGAGACCAAGGCCAAAACATTTAAAAAACCCAACAAACCAAGCCTCCCACTAGCCAGCCCAGGACCAGCAAACGCTACAAGGACTATCTCCAAAGAAAGTTCTGTAAATCTAACCGCTCTGCATCAGCGTGTGCATTCACAGCGAATAATTCAGTAACCGCCTTTGGTGTGTTTGGAGTACAAGTGCCTGGGTGTCGTTCTGTTAATTCTTGTTCCTTTCAGCAGTAAGCAGGACAGGGGACGTATGCCACGCCATCAAACATGAGCAATTCTATCCCGTTACGGGGAGGATGCGCACACAACAGTGAGTTAAGTACATAAAATGAATACACAACTTGAAGTCACACAATATTTCAACAAACACATGAAAGATGGAGTAGTTCCCATCCTGCCTTAAACGCCTGCTAGCTAAAAATGTGAGTGATGGCAGCATAACGCTATTACTAAAACCATCCTCAGAGCCCTTTGTTAATAATGGATTCCTAGGGATACATCAATAACAGCAACACAAGCATCAAGGTGTTTTGACATGACATTTGCCCTTGGAGGACAAACGTAACCATCCCACACAAATAGCCTGGCAACCCATAAAATGCCAGCGCCTTCACCATGATTACCAAATGTGCCAGGGGGGCCCTCGGACACGAAGAGTAATGCGCGTCCGAAGGAAGAGGAATGACGGTCCTCTGGCTAATGGGGTGACCTGTCATCCAGCAGGCTGCAGCTCCTAGCTCTGCCACAGACCGCACGGTGACCTGAGCTCCGGCGCCCTTCCTAAGGCTCCGTTACCCACTCGAGCCAAGCAGCCCCTGCCACACAGCTCCCCGTGAGGGTCCAGCAGAGGATGTCCGAGCAGAACCCGTGTCCCTGGTCAGGAAGGCCTCTCCAGTAGGCTGTAAGCTCCAGCAAAGTGGGATGGCCTTTACTTGAGATGAAACATCTCACAGTGTGGGAAGAGGAGCACAGACAAAAGACAAAGGAAAACTCAGAGAGTCTTTAATCTTTTTTCTGTCCTTCCTGGCTCCCAGCACGCCCCTCACTGCCTCAGCCAGACATTTCACCTCCCCACGTGAAGACGCGGCAAGACTTTACCTCCAAGACACGGCTTGCATGGAGGTGAAAATCTAGACAAAAAGTTTCAGTCCCATTTTAGCAAGAAATAATCAGGATGACAACAACAAAATAAAGCAGGTAGCTGGCGCTACACTGGCTTTTGCCTGCACTGATTGGCAAAGGCAGCGAGCAAAGCCTCAAACCAGCTCTTTGACAAGGCCTTAACGCCTCCCCGGCACCCCCGTGTAATTACACACTTGAGTGACTGGACTCTGAAGAAAATTGAAGGCCTGAGCTGCGAACAGCTGCCATTTTCTCTCTCCATCACGCCAGCATGATTACTTGAGAAATGAACAGCCCCGGCTCAGAGCTACTCCAGAATTCTCAGAGGAAATATGGCTCCGTGTTCAAATAATGAGATTCTTAAGGCAAGCGTTACTTACAATCACACCACACACCAAAAAGAGAAAAAAAAAAAAAAAAAAGGAAAAAACGAGAGCCAGAAAGAAAGAATTCCAGGGTCCTTACATCCTACAAATTAGAATTTAAGAAACCCAGCCTCTGCCTGGGACAATTACGAGCCTTTTTCTGCTTTGGAGAGTTATTTTGTGGATGGCTACTTTGGAAATACTTTTGGCCGTAACAGACCACATTATATTTTTTTAGAAAAGGCAAAAAGAGGGGAAGGGATGAAGTCAGAAGGGGGGGGGTTACTATTGTAATTAGCCCCTTAACAAGCTGTACACCTAACTCCAGCCTGTGCTGAAAATCATGTTGTAGCTAAATTCATCCTGCCTTGAGGAACGTGAGTATTCACTCTGCTTCAAAGCCTTGTGCGGAATGAAGATTTTCTGAGGCTTTTTAGGGAAAAGGAAAAGAGAGGCAGGACTCAGTTGCTGGGGTTTTATTTATTTTTCCTGAGAATGCAATTTGCTGGGGGAACGTTACCCATTAGAGAGCAGCTGAGGTTAATGAGAGCTGAGATTTTCACAAGCCGGTATCAAGACAGAAGAACACGGGAAGATGATGACAGGTCCCAGCACAAGGATGTGTATGTGTTTCTAGGGTGGGATCCATATCCAAGAGATCCCCCAATCTTTGCAAGCCCCCTGGACAGCCCCACACCACTCCTAGGGTCAGAGACCTGATCCGGAGAGGCCAGTTCTGTGCTGAGACACCGAGTCCTAGCCTGATTCCACCACAAAGGCGGTCAAAAAGCATCGCTGCGGACCTGCAGTGAGACTTTCTGAGCCTACAGCCTGGAAGAAGCTAAGACAACAACTGCAAACATGTGAGACCAAACCACGGCTCATCAAGGAAGAACATGTGAAACCCCTCAAGAAACCAATACAGGCTGGCTAACACCATTCACTAAGAAGAAAGCATGAAGAAATCCCACGTTGCTGCCGCTGCTTCTGTAGCTAGGAGGCTGGCATCCGTAAGAATGACAGCTGTCAGTTCAGTACCTTTCAAAGCATCAAACACACAGCTACAAGAAGCAAATTTTGGGATCAGACAACTTACAATGAGCATTGTAACGAGCAGGTTCTTCTTGGTGACCTGAGCATGTGAGAAGATGTAGTTCAATACAGCATTCATGTCGCTTTTATTCTCTTCCCGAAGCGCAAAGACACACTTGTCATAGTGACCTGCAATCAGAAGCGCACGTTTTTGCCAGCCTCCAAACCTCTGTGTCGTGGAATACACGTGATTAGATGTATCTATTTTTTTACACATATTTGTTGAGAATCTACTTTGCATGATCCACACAATCAGTTGTGGGATGGAAGCATTCCTCCCCACACCCACACACCTCAAGTGCAAGTTTTAATTAAAGCAGTTGAATTTCTCTTGTTTGACCAGTTGAAATACCAAATACCTTGCGAGCTTTTTCAACCACAACGAAATAATAGAAAAAAGGCTTGCACCATCCTCTGCCACCAGCAAACTGAAGTGCAAAGGCCTCTTCAGTACCATTACTGCAGGAACAGGGGCAGGACAAAAGAAAAGTAGAGCAGAATCTGAACTACCTCTAAGAACTTGAGCCTCAAAATTAGCTAGTCCTTCATTGCCATCTTGTGCCTGGATACAGTAGTGCAGTGTATTTATTTCAGTTCTTGGTGTCAAATTGGTTTGAGGCTTATTCTTATGAACACTGAAAAACTTCATGGTATTTTATAGCAGGTGCAGATACCTCAGAGACTTTTATTTTTTTTTATTGCACTTAATTTTCTTACTGCAGAATTTAGCAAGGAGGCAAGATGGAACTAAACAGCATGGTGAATTTAAAGTTTTTCTGATTCTAATTTTTCTGCAGATGCTCAGAAATCAGAAAATAAAAATCCAGCTTCTAGTATAAAGCTTCTGCATGTGGAACATCCAATGTGTGGAGGTCTCTAGTTGGAGGCCACTGCTGACAGTCAGAGAAATCGAAGGAGAACCGCTTTATCTCTGCTCTAGAGCAAGCCCACAGACTGGCTGAGCCTTAGCAAGCCCAATAACTACAACCCATAACTCAGTCAACGTGTCTCTTTACTCCAGATCATATGGAAGTCCTCACTTAGAGGATCATAAACTCATGTGGAAACTGTTCTTTTGAGGATTTACGGGGAAAAGGAGCATTCCTAGTCTGGAAAGAAGCCAGAGTCATATTATGGCACCTAAACTATGGGTAAGGTGGCACAGGATGTGAAAGATGATGGACGTAGCAACAGTGGAAATGAGCAGAACAGACAACTTCGGGGTGGAGTTTGTCATTTGCTGTTCAAACTGTTGATACATTAGCATTATGAGCACTAGGAAAGCGCAAACTGGACATAAGCTTCTCTACAAAAAAAGAAGAAAAATGTCTTTCAGGAATGAAGTGCTTGATGTGCACAGCAACTCACCGTGCTGAAACTGAGTCTCCACCTTCAGATACTGACGGAGCAGGTCCATCACCACAGCCTTCATGTGACCCCGAATACCACTCCGGTACCTGCAGAAGCAAAGAGGTCAAACCTAGCACTGAGTGAGACCGTCACTGCGCTGTGTCTGAAGCTGCAAGTGAGCTCAACACGGATGGCAGAATAAGTCTGCTGCCACGTGGGAAGAAGCACACCTGGTCCTGAAAACCACTGGACAACCTCTGCTTGACGAAATGCCCAAGATGGGATCAGCGTCAGGACAGAAGTTAAATCTTTCTTTCATAAGGCAAAGGGAAAAAGGAAGGATCCGTATGTGTGCCTCACACAGGCAGCCAGGAGCCACACACACACGGTCCCCTCACTGTTCTTCAGGTTGGAAATGAGGAGAAATTTCTTCTCAGAAAGTGGTTGGAAATTGGAACAGGTTGCCCAGGGAGGTGGTGGAGGTGTCCCGGGGGTGTTTTAAGGAAAGCCTGGATGTCGTTCTTAGGGACATGGTTTAGTGGGTAATAGTGGGGGTAGGGAAATGGTTAGTCTAGATCATCTTGGAGGTCTTCTCCAAACTTAATGCTTCCATGAAAACAGCTCACCTTTGTACAAGCTGCACAATGCTCTGAGTGTTCATGAAGAAGACCTCACGCTCTGATTTGCGGTTCAAAGTGGCTGCATGGCTGTCCAGGATATTGGCAATCTGAAAGAGAGAAGTCTCATGACAGTTCCTGTCCTGGATGGGAAGATCTGGCTGAACAACTAGGGCAGAAACTGAGGACATCCAGATCAACCAGACCACAGCTCCAGCAGATTTCAGCAAAGGCCAAAGCCTTAAACTGCTAAGGAAGTTAATGGCCTGACAATGACAGAAAAATTGATGCACAACATCATATACTGGGGAAATGATCTTCCAACATCTCATTACCTGGTCAGACTTTCCTTAGTCACAACCATTCTTTTTTAAGGTTATGTTGACACTAGAAGTGCACTGTAGCATACGTACCAGCCAAAAAGCAAGTAAATAAATGCCCACAAGGCCACTGACATGATTAAACTGCTTCCAATTCCCAGTCTAGCCTGTTTAAAGCTATACTGAGCAGAAAACACACAGCCCTCAGCACAGGTAAAGAAGGCAAACCTTTAAGCTTAAGTGATCCAGTAAGTATCTTTCATCATGAAGATCCTAGATTCAAAAGTACCTATCGGGTCCATCTAACCTCCAGCTAATTTAAAGGAATTTTACACCTCTCTTTCCCCCAGCAACAAACCATTTTTCTTCCTCTACATGAGTGTGGTTGATCACCTGTTGGCTGGGAAACTGGCAAAGGACTGATGTGATGTTGCTGGCATACTGGGCCATCTCCTTCTTGATGGACTTCTCCACATTGGGTGGGATCCGTCCAGAAACACTGGTCATGATGTCCTGAAGTTCCAGCAGAGGCAAAGATGGATCTCTCAGGGTCTTCATTAGTCGCTCGACCCAGCCCTTCACCTAGAGACGAGTCAGTGTAAAGACAAACATAAGGGAAAAAAATAAGCAGCAAGAAGGGTGAAAAGGAAAGGCTGTTCAGTGAGGTCTTCTTCAGCTCTTGCTCTCAGAAACAAGAAGTAAACGATACCTTGCTGCTGAAGTAGGGCTCTGGCAGGCAGTATCCATTCATCACGTTGACCAGGTTATCTAGGACATAATGGAAGATGCGATGGAGTTTCTCGCCTCGAAGTGCTGTGCTCTGGATCTGTGGCAAGGTACCCGTGTGCAGTTCAGCCTGGAAACACAAGCAAGCGTCACAGTGTCACTAACCCTCCAAAATGGCATTGGCCATGGTGGTAACCTCCAGTTATCCTCAGCTGAAGGCCCAGATTCAGGATGGTAGATCAAGGATGACTAAAAATTTCAACAGAAAGCAGAAGAGAAGACAACTGTTGATGCTGACAATCACCTTCTACCCCCTGCATGACAACCTCCCAAAATTTTCAACCAGTTGCTGCTAAAGGAATGATAGACTCTTTTCCACCCCCATCAGCTGCACCCCAGCCTACCAGCCCTAAATGAATACATTTGTTTGCCTTTCACTTTAAAAAAGATCCAGACTTACTACAATTGCTCTCACAGGGTCTGACACCCTTGGAGCTGGGGTATCTATCCCTGTCCGCCAGAAGAAGGTCACAAAGAAGAGACCAAGATAAAGAGAATAAGCATGCAGAGGAACAAAGCAGATAGAAAGATGTGGCCAACCACCAGTATCACTGCCAGCCATGTATCCCCAGTAGCACTGAGATAAGAGCACAACAAGAACAGTACAAAAGCTCAGCCTGAATCAGAGGACGAGACAGTAATCTGAGCCCTAGTCCTCATGTAACAATGTTACAGCGACAATTCCAGCACAGTGCACAAATCCAAAATTGGTTCAGCTCACTGGGCCATCTTGTAGCACTCCCCACATCGCTCCCCTATTAAAAACACGGCAAACATCTGTGCCTCCTGCAACTTCTCACCTGCTGAACCCTGCTGGGATCATCCAGTTGGAGCTTGGCAATCACACAGCCTGGATCCAACACGGCCCCGGGGCGTTTGACGTAATGGATGCAGCCCGATTCTCCTACTGTTAGTGTCATCACCATTTTCATCACCTGTAGCAAGGAAACAGGTTACGCACTCAGCTTCGTTCTCCCCAGATGGCTCTAGTTTTGTGAGCTAGCAGCCAATATCTTACCACAGACCAACAAACCTGCGTGACCACCTGTTGTATTCAGGTTTTCTCAAAGGCTTAAAAGTACACGCACGGTCAGTGAAACTCCAGGAATTTAAGTGAACGGTAGAGCAAGTTATTAGGCCACAAATTAGTACAGCAGGAAGCTGTTTGGACCGACAGATGCTCAAGTAGGCCCCACACTGAACACAGATAACTGCAGATATAATTTATTACTCAGATACAATTTCTTACTGCAGCTGCTGCACTCTTAGAAATGGGAGAGCCACTCCCAATAGCTACAGCAACACACGTGCTTTTAGCAGAGGGAATTAGGATTACTTTCTAGAGGCCTTCTGTTCCCAGAGATGCTCTCAGCTCAGCCAAGGAAGCTCTTGCCTTTGGCACAAAAGTGCTGGGTTTGGGGGAGGGCAGTCTCGTTTTACCACGGCTGTAGCACACACCACAACTGGGAATGCAGGAATTAAGCAGGTGGTGCCTCCTTCGCCGCCGCTTGGTTGCAGTGTAAAAGAGTTTACATAAAACATCCAGATCTATGGCTTGATACTTTTCTCCTACACAATCTCTCCAGCTGCTTTAATTGCCCCTCTCCCAACACACCCTTCCCTCCCTCAAATCTGTCTTGAGCCATGGACTCCTACACAACCTCTCAAGCTTTCCTCGCTATGACGCAGGAATTGTTAGTCCTCCTCCTCTCTAAGC
The DNA here is from genome assembly GCA_011076525.1 of Nettapus auritus. NCBI lineage: Eukaryota > Metazoa > Chordata > Aves > Anseriformes > Anatidae > Nettapus > Nettapus auritus. The sequence continues at coordinate 9,915,836 of CM021783.1, forward strand.
GTTAAGTAACTTCCAAGGGAGAAGGGAGGAGTGGTTTATTTTCAGCTTAACTTCTCTGATCAACCTGATAAATAATCAGGTAATCAGAGAAGTCTTAATTTGTTACTAAATCCCAGCATAAACCTCTGCTTCTGAGTCTTTGTAAGCGCTAAGCAGGGGCCTACAAACAGAAAGCCTTCTTCACCATAGTTAGAAGACATGGAACACGCAGATCCCACTCTCCTTTGATATCACAGCAAGACAATAACCCTGCCAGTAACTCTCGTGGCTCAGAAATTTTGCTTATCACTCAGTGCAGTCATTTATGCTCAAATTGCAGCTGTTAATTTCTTCCCCCCCACACCATTCTGTTTGCCGATTCCTGCATTAGTCCAAGTTAAAACAGATAAAATTTGGAGAGGAAATACTCCGAATTATTCCTCATTCTCAGTTCCCAGTTCCAGAACATTCCGATTACTTCCTCCTCAGCTTTTGCATGGCCAGATTCAGCACCTGCAGCCTACTCAGTTCTTTAAGACTTTTACCTCGATTTCTGCAAAGCATTGGCCTGCAAACACGTGTCCGCCGTCCTCCACCACGTACTGAATAAGCTTCCCGGCTGAAGGCGAGCGCAGGATGGAGGGATCGTTTTCCTTTTCAAACACACAGGTCTTGTTACCTATAGTGATGCGATACCTAGGAAATAACAGGAAAAATAGAATAATAGAACCATTTAGGTTGGAAAAGCCCTTCAAGGCCATGAAGTCCAACCATCCACCTAACACTCCACGTCCTCTGCTAACCCGTGTCCCTAAGTGCCTCATCCACACGACTCTGAAATACTTCTAGGGATGCTGACACCTGGGCAGCTCACTCCATTGCCTAACCACCCCTTCCGTCAACAAATTCTTTTGCTACATTTGCCATAGAAAATAACCAGCAGAGGGAGCAAAGTGGTTCGAAATCCAGAAGGTGGAGATTTACTGACATTCCGGTTTTCACCTCCATGTGCTTCACCTCACAAACTAAAGCTTTCAGCATCCCACAAGAAATAAGGAAACCTTCCTCTGTGAGGACCAAGGTCTCCATCAATATCTTTCAAATTACCCAGCTGAGGGTCATGGAAAGAACAACTTCCCACACTTTTCACAGAAATCACAAGTCAATCAAAAACTACGTCTAAGGGAAATGTGGCTCTAAGCCCTACTTCACCTAAGCAACCTACAAATCAACTGGTTGGTCAGCGTACTAAGTTCCTCTCCCAGGCGACCAAATATAACCCAAAAAGGGCACTTCTAACGAGCCAGCAGGAGAATATGCACACATCGGTACATGCTCAGACCTTTCTTGTAAAAGTATCCCGGATATGCTCTTCAGATGAAAGCAACTTCTCCCTGCAGACTCATCGATAATAATACATCTAGCAAGCTCTTCTATTCCCAGCTGATCACTGGGAAGCATAAGGTTAGGAGTACACCAAATACAGCAAACTTTCCAGGTTGCTACCTGTCCACTTCTTCCTTCATGTAAGTAGTATAGCTGCTGCCGTCGTAGGACAGGAGCAGTCCTCCATCGCTCAGCCGGTGCACATCGACTTCTACACAGGAGCTGTTCATGATGACCACGTAGGAGTTGGGAGACTGTCGGGTCACCTGCAGATCCACAAGAAGAAGTATTACGTGCAGGAGACATGGCATGTATTACAAAGATTAAGCCAGAGCAGCACACAGACATTTCCAGCTAATGGTGGCAAGAGGATGGTTCTCCACGCTGTGCAACTTACCTTCAGCACATACTTCCGTCCCTCATAGATGAGTTCCACATCCACGGTGTTGAGCAGCGTATGAGCAGGCAGAACTTGGCCCCTTGGAAAAGAAGCACAAAACAAAACATGCTTTCCAAAAGCCATCAAACAGCTAGCAGGGGCCCAAGGAAATTCAAAGACATATGCCAGAATGAGGCTCTTATACCACCTCTTCTTACAAGAAGTACACAACCATTTGATAACGCCAGTCCACCTCTCTCTACCCATTCAGATCACCTCGACTTTCCATTCACCACCTTTTGCCTTTGAGTCATCAAAGAAGCATCACAGTCCAAGTTACAGAACTTACAGCATGACTTAGCACTGGGATAAAGCAGCTCTTCCCCCTGCTTGCAGTATGGAGTCACCAGCAGGACACTGAAGGGAAGAACTATTAAAAATGAATTTGCCTGGGTCATGCCAGGTGTAGCCTGACGGAGCGTTATGACTTGGTTCCCTACAGTGCCTGTTCTACTTTAAAGCCAGCAGGCACAGACAGGATTTTCTAAGCACTGCTGGGAAACATTCAATTTTGAAAATTATGTCAAATCTGGAAAATTAAATCAATTGTCAAAACAGGAGGACAGTACATGGTGATTCAAGACTCCCTAAAACGTTGGTGTGGCAGCACAAAGGGAAAAAGAACTCCACATTTCTGCACCATTTCTTGAAGCTTCTGCCAAAACAACTAGAAATCAAACCAATCTGTTCAAACAGCAGGGGATATCTGCGGAGATGCATAGATATGTGCCAGTTTTCTTAGGCCGGTAGACAAACAGCTACCAGAGAACAGAGAGCAGGTAACAAGCTCTGTGCATTTCTGGCTTGCACTGTACTTGACCAAAACTCGCAAGTCAAAAATAATTACAATCTGCTTGTCAGCTGTCTACCCGATCAGCCTGCAGCTCACCTTTCCAGAGAGTGCAGGAAGTTTGAGACACTGTTCCGTAAGCTCACGTCAGCCACATGAAGAGCTCCACATACCACTCCTAGCATGGTATCAGGCCTTTCAGCCTAGAAAGAAAGAGCACATAAAACAGTTACGTCTCCTTTAGCCTAAAAGCCAAAATACTAGCATTATTCTCACTACACTAAAATGCTTTTATGGTCAACTCTAAAACCACTTTCCCCGGACAAAACAGTGATGTAAAGAAGAATCAAGCCTGGTGAAAATGTTAATTTGCAAAGTGGAAAATTAAGGATTTAGGAGTGGAAATTAAGCACTCCTAAATCCTTGTCTTCTTGCAACCATCATCCACCAAGCTTTCCTACTCTGTTTCTCACTCTCTCTGCCCCACCTTCTCCTCTTCCCCTCCCTCTCTCCAGCTTGTAGTGGTGTAAAGCAAACATCTGCACCTGAACTTTCTCAGCAATAAGCCGATCCAACCAGCCAGTGTCAATGCGGTTCTGCTGGAAGCTTTCTGTTTCCAACAGTTTAATCAAGTACTCAACAGTGGTTCGGAAATCCCCTCGGATGGACAGCTCCTTCAAAGCCACCACCATGTTTCTGAAAAAGGAAAGAATACCCATTATCTATCCCATACTAACAGTAACGTGCAAGCTGGTAACGCTAGATAGTTCCCCATGAGTTGCCTGGAAAAACTAGTCAGAAAATAATAGCAGAAGAACACGTGCACTGGAGCTAGATCCTATGTGGCATTCTTGGGAATTAAAGAATATTGATTTTCTTCAATCTGCTGCTGGTGAGAACCAGCTATGAGATCAGCAGTTCCTGCTGTCATCATCAGCCAAGTACCTATTACACACAAGAAGTATACACAGAATGACAGATGCTGTCACCATCCCATCCAGAATGGAACAGTGGAAAGACTCTGGATGAAAAACGGCTTGGATGGCAGGTCAGAGAGTTGTGTCTTATGACAGGACTTCTATGTTCCACATCACAAGGACACGCAGTGGCTTACAACACGTTGGCATAGCAAGTTATCAATGGTGTTCCAGTTAGAAGCCCTCCTCTGAATGCTTTCAAAGAGGGACTTCAGCAGAATGGTAGCTATATCTTACCAGCAGCAGGCATGCAAGGCAGGAATGAAACAGAAAGGAAAAAAATAAAGAGAAGTAACCAAAAAGTGTAGAAATGTAGGTGCAACACAGTGGAACTGCAAAGCAAGATGGGATGAAAAGCCTGATCACGACATGGAAAGCAAGTTAAGAGAGAGAAACTTCTCTTAAAACTCCTAAAATAAAGAAGTCTAGTTTTATCCATGGCACTTTGGATTAAAAAGGACCAAAACAAGCTATTTCTTTACTCACGAGATGGCTTCTTCACGATTCTCTCCCCAAGAGAAGCAGTGACCGAACTGAGAATCAGCAAACTCATGAAGCCCTCCTGCAGCAGCAACACTGAAATAGCCCCAGACGTTCTTATTGCTGCGGAAATTCAGTTCCTGGACTGTACCAGAACTAGGCTTAAATCCCTGTAAAGACAGACAGACATTGCTATACACCCTAAAGAAAAAGTAAATTCAGAATTAGGGGGGTAATCAGAGTTATAAAGAGCATCTCTTTGCACTGCAACATGATACACACACAGCTAAGTTCAGGCTGAATCTGTAGAGTTCAGTGCCAAAGCACAGCATGGCTCTCGAGAATACAGAAATGCAGGAACTGCTGCAATTCAGAAAGCACAGGAAACTGAAGACCTTAGCTTTTGTGAGGTCAACACCACTTTAGCCGCTAATAATGACAGCGTGCTTGGGGACAACAAAGTCACAACAGAAAAAAAATCATAATGCTAAGGCATAGGTACCATCTATTATACCCCAGGAAGATGAGGAGACAAAGGTAATCATACTGTACAACACACCTGTGTCAGCCCATTCATGTTCTAGTGTCTAACCACAGCCTACAGAGCTATCAGCTAAGGAAGATAAGGGAAGAATCTTTTTAAGTTGCTGCCAAACCTTCCAGGAACAGCAGCAGGACTGAACCTCGCTGGAAAGCTTGTGGTTATCAGCGTGATTAGGAACTACAGAATTTCAAACACTCACCTCATCAGGATTCTCACTGGTGATACGTGCAGCAATAACGTGGCCACGCGGACAGGGAACATGGGCTGAATTCTCAAAATCAATAGCTCCATCTCCCCATGGAGAAACACCATACATCACTCGGATATCCTTGATCCTGTGGAGTGGAATCCCCATGGCAATCTACGGGGGAGAAACAGTATTTACCATCACTAAGCACGTTGCTTTTCTCACAGAGTCTCCTTCTTCCTGGAAGAACTAATTCCACAAATTCTCTGCAGCAGCTAACACCACGCTTCCAGTATGGCAAATACACTTGCCTATTTTCTTATGTGAGCCTTCTCCACGGACACATCTTGGAACATTCCTAGTCCTCAGGACAGCTGATCTGAGCGTAATACCCACCTTAAGCCTTTCAGACAGTATTTTCCACTGACTGATTAAAGGGCTTCAAAGAAGGCTGCCCAGTGCTAGGTCAGCTGAGGATGGGCGTACATTAGGCCTGTTAAAAATATACCAAGGTGCCAGCGAGACAGGTGGCCCCTAACTGGCTGTATGAGACCTTTGTGGAATTTCACAACCATCAGCTGCAGAGAGGGCTGCTGACTGCAGCCTTACGGACTGAAGTCCCAGTAATCATTAACTGGTTTTTGTTGTTGTTGTTGGTTTGTTGTTGCTTTTGGTTGTGGTTTTTTGTTTTTTTTTTCAGCTACAGTTCAAAAGGCTGAGCTTTAGTTCAACCTTTTCTTTCAGCTGTCTATTAACCAGACACCAACAGATAAAAGAAAAGACCAAACTGGTTACTGCACCAATGCCCCCTCCGTTAAACTGCACCTAGCATCAGCGATACACAAGAACAGTGCCCGAACAATGAGGGAAGCATCTGACCAGCTACAAAACTCTCAATGCCTGGCAAATACATACATAGAGCTACTGGAATTACCTGCCGAGAGAACACTCAGGCCAAAACCAAGTGGCCTCCTGACAAAATGAAGATGATCCTGCTCCTCCTGCTTGCTGAAATAAAATGATGATGGTCTTGACTGCCAGCAATTGGATGGGAGATCTCTAGCGTAAGAGAAGTCATGATGTGTCTGCCAAGCAGAGGGAGCTAGCTATTTGCCAAAGCACTTATGGTCCGGAAACATACATCTGTTCAAGCTTTCCAGTTCCTACCAGATCACATCCCCTTTCATGCCTGCAGGCATTCAAAACAAGCTGCTCATCCTTGAAGGGTAACATCTTTTGCCAGTGCCTTGGGTGTCAGAACTGAGAGTTACTTCTTTCCAAACCCAAAGCAAATTGCTCCAAAGGCTTAGCAAGAAGAGAACTTTACATTCATGAGATTTGGGCCAAGTCAGCACAGTGAACCCAGCCGCAGCTGCATGAAGCACGGCGATGGCTGACAAACTGCATCATGCAAGTCCAAGTAGCTGCAGCTCCCATGCAACAGCCAGTCTCCTTTTTGTCGAGGAGTCTGATACAACCTGGTTCCTGTGAGCTCTCTGCTTTGACGACACTGAAGAGGGATTGTCTGTCACAGAGCGTGCAGAGCACTAGACTCAATTTGGTGGCATCTACCTTGGCCTCTCCATTGTACAGACACATCTTGCAATTTCAGGAAAGGCAGGAATTCAAAATAATAAAGGTGAAAGTAAAAGTTAGGTTAGCAGAGCTACCAGTTTCCAACACTCCTGCATCTAGCTCTTAGCCAAGAACAGCCTAGAAGACATTCCAGATAAACTATTGGTTTCCTCTGCCATCTATCCAATAAACTTCAAAACATGAACATCAGGAAGGAGAAAGAAAAGGGGAAGGACAACAAGAGGGTAAGAAAACAACTGTCCTGGAAGTCAGAAACTGCTAATCAAAATTAAAAAGATCAAAGTCACTTTCCTGAACTTCAAACAACTGCTGAACTTGCTGAAAGATGAAAATCCCAGTTGTCTTTGGTTTTTCCCTTTCTTTTGTCACTAGAAATTCTGGGAATACTGTTCTCCCTTGGAGGCAGTGGAGTGGGTGATGCACGGCTCAGAACTGGCACAGCAGCCCATTGCTCTCTTAACCTCAGAAGCCAACTCATTTGACAAAATAATTTTAGAGCTTTAAGAACTACTCATGTCTAAAGCCTGTTGAGACAGGCGTTTTACACACAACCTTTCCTTAAATCAGATTTCCTACTTTTACACTTTATTCCTCTGCTGCTTCACATTCCTTTTAACTGAAGGTCTCCCTAAGCAGTCCAGAACAACCAGAAAATGACCTCTCTTTGCTTTCCAAACTCGAAAGAACCAAACGGTAGAGACGTAACTTAGTTAACAGTCCTAACAGAAGGGGAAGGATATTTTGAAACACAGAAGCTTTGCTCCAGCCACAGAAGAGAAATCCCAAGCTGGTGAAGTACCCAAACAGGTCTATTAATTGTTGGGTGGTTTTGTTGGGAAGGAAGAGCAGGGGATACAAGTAACACCTACCTGCACTTGAGGATATAGGCCATGTTTGGTCACGCTCTCTAACGTTTTCCTTACATTCTCTGCTCTATCAGTACCAAGATCTAGTCATCTGCATAACATCAGTGTGTGATCCAGTTTTAACACAGAAACCTGGCAGTGACTCAACAGGAGTCCGCCCCCCTAATTTTACTAGGGCTTCAGCAGAACAGGTTTTTCATGGTCAGGCCTCTTCACCATACCACAGTTCCAGTACCTCTGAAAGCCTCCAGAAGCCTGGGACCTGGGTCCTGCCTCACCTGGAGCTGTGCTGCCGGCAGGTTAACATCAGCTACCATCTCCGTGCAGGGGTGCTCCACTTGCAGACGGGGATTCAACTCCAGAAAGTAGAAACTGCCATCCTGGCTGTAGAGGTATTCCACGGTGCCCGCGCTCACATATCCCACCATTTTGGCAAGCTTCACTGCACACTAGGACAGAGGAAGGAAGAGTGTTTGCTCTGTTCAGCCACTCCATCCACTTCAGACTTTTTGGTGGCATTCTAAGGCACCCAAAAGCTTGTACCCAGCCCAAGAACTGCTCACAGAAAAGCACATGGCACAGGAGTTTTGGTTTCCAGGTTATTTCATTTACACTGTTTACAAAGGGCAGAGTTTGAATGAATATTTGTAAAAGGCAGCATTAGAAAATTCATCTGATTCCTTCAGCTTTTTTTTAATGTGACAATACACATTTAAAATACACTGCCATCCCATTTTTCAGGTGAAAGCAGTTTTCAGTGGAGCTCTAAAACTTTTTGTTAGCACATGGTGGACTCATGGTTAGAAATGTCAGCGGTTGCCCACATTTAAGACACACAACCCTGTGTTCTTTTAAAAGATTCAACCATGTCAAATTACTGGCAATGTAAAAAAATAAAAATAAATCCTGGCTGTTTCTGGAGTCTCATAAGGAAAGGGAAATTTCAGAGCCTCTCTCACCTGCTCCATGTGCTCAAATACCACCGAAGTCGCAATAGAAGCAGGTGCTTCTTCAATAATCTTCTGGTGCCTGCGCTGCACAGAGCAGTCCCGACCAAAGAGAGAGATGGCATTGCCGTACTGATCTGCCAGGATCTGCACCTCCAAGTGGCGGGACTGCTTGGCCAGCCTCATGACGAAGATCGGAGAGCCTGGGACTTCAGCTTGAACCTATAGCAGAGACAGCATGTAAATGGACAAATCATTTTTTGTAAACAACTCTCTTAATCACAATCAACCCAAGCTCATTTTTGAAGCAACAAGTAGCCATGATATTTCCCCTGGGCCACTTATGGCTGAAAATACCTCGTGTTTGCTTGTATGTAATTGTAGCGCTGTTTCCATCATCTCAGCTTTCCTAAATAATCCATAAGCTAAAGAAGGCTTGTGTCCCTCAACATTTTATATTTACTCTCCATTATTTGGATTTATTCAGCATCTACCAGGATGCTGGGTATTTGACAACTGTACTGGTTATGCAGATACACTGAAATCCTACCAACACAGAGAAGAAAGAACACATGAACTCATGGTTCAAAACAGCTGAACAGGCTCTGATACATAGTAGCGTCTTTTTTAGTCCTTCAGCATTTCCAATACCGTGCTCTTAGAGCCACCAAACCTCAACACAGAATCATAGAAGCACAGAATGGTTTGGGTTGGAAGGGACCTTAAAGATCATCTAATTCCAACACCCCTGCCTTGAGCAGGGACACCTCCCGCTAGCCCAGGTTGCCCAAAGCCCCATCCAACCTGGCCTTGAAAACTTCCAGGGATGGGGCACCCACAACTTCTCTGTGCAGCCTGTGCCAGTGCCTCACAGTGAAGAAATTCCTCCTTATATCTAATCTAAACCTACCCTCTTTTAGACTAAAGCCATTCCTCCTTGTCCTATCACTACACTCCCTGACAAAGAGTTCCCCCCCAGCTTTTCTGTAGGCCCCCTTTTGGTATTGGAGGGCCGCTGTAAGGTCTCCCCAGAGCCTTCTCTTCTCCAAGGTGAACATCTAGAATGAGACAGTAAAAATCAGTGGAAATAATTACCTGTCTAAATAGGTTTGGGAAGTCATCAGCATTGTTAACTTTCCTAATTCCTTTTCCTCCTCCTCCTTCAGAGGCCTTGATCATGACAGGGTAGCCAACCTCTTCAGCAGCCTGATCAAGACAGGAAAACATGGGTAAGTATAACAAGTTAGCAGTAGCTAGCTGAAAAGATCATTATTTCCCTATGATTTGTGTCCAAGTCTCCACATCTTCTGACTCTATTTAGCAAGCTACACATGAATGAGATAGAAACCAAATATTCCAGTTCAGGAGGGTTCCTGTAGCTGGAAAAATGGGGAACGTTTGCTGCCATGGCTGTGATGTTGTGACTACAGAGAACTATAGCTTCCTGAAGTGATCACCAAATCTCTAGGCTCTCGCTAGGTGTGCATGCAGCAGGACTCCAAATAACTCCAAAATACTAGCCACCTACCCGCAGTCCATCGTCTGCATCTTTCACGTAGCCTTTTTCATACAGCTCCTGAGGAACATTCAAGATACGTTTCTGAAGATCATTTTCCTGCCAGTCTACTCGAAGACCTGAAATAAAAGCATGATCTTCTAGCTCATCCTGCTGCAAGGCTCAGTGAGAACTCACACATTAAACATTGGTGAAACAAAGAGCAGTCACAGTTCCTCACGGAACCAATCTGGAAGTATTTACAAAAAAGAGCATGCAGAACATAAACAGATGACTACTGGGGAGCAAAGATTTTCATCTGGGAAGCCAAAAACAGTTCTATCCTCCTTCACTTTTCCTGCACAATTCTGAGAAACAGGTTATTTTTATCATATTTGAAACTGCAGAGAAGTGCATTCCACTTCCATGGAAACAGAGTGTTGGCTGTGTGCTCAAGAATTACTAGCTATATGCTAAAAAAGTAGAGACTGCAGAAACACCAGATACTGCAGTGGTGCTGTTAGACTAACAACACAGTAAGGTGTAAATTTTGCCTGACATGTTTATTTATGGCATAGTGCACAGATGCTTATTAAAGATTAGGTGTGTTGAAGAAAATATTACAATGATCTTTATATATAGGGAAATTCCTTCTTACCGCTGCCACTCCAAGGAAGAGTTGGGATGCCAGCAGTCTGAGCCACTATTGATGAAGCAATTTTATCTCCTAAAGCCCACATTGCTTGGCTTGGAGGACCTATAAAGAGCAAAAACAATGCATGAAAGAGAGGCAGGAGTTATCAAGCACTAAGGAAATGCCCACGAGTCTGATCTGGGTTCCACGTAAGAGGGATAAACAACAGCTGTTAGCAGGACTGATGCACGCCACATCCCAGCTGGTATAAACCAACACTTCTGAACTGAAACCAAGAGCATTAACTCTCTCAGCCAGGAATCTAAAGGCAAATAGACTAGAGTACCTCTGACTAAGAAAAAGGAAAAGGTAATTGTAACCAGAGCAATGCCACCACAGCCGTATCACAATAGCTTGTTACGTCCCCATCATGTTAAGTAAGTCTTGGAACACCCAACCTGCAAGCACCACTACCTGCCCATGGGTTTCTCTTCAAGCTAGGCCTGCTCTCAAAGAGATGGCAGGTACTGGTGGCTGGTACTAGGTGTGCACATCACATGCTATTGGAATAATAATTCAGTGCCCCAATTTCACTAGAAATTTGGCTTCTGTGGGACTGCAGTTAATGACTGGTAAGAGATTCAAACTGGAATCAAAACGAAGCTTTTAAATTCACTCCTCTTCAAAGGCTCAGAGTATTTCTGCAGTGATGGCTTAAGTCATTGCAGATCTGCTAGAAGTCAGAACATGGTACTACTGTCTTCCAAGCTAAAGGCTATGTTCAGACCATAACCTTTATCACATTAAGTTCATTTTTAGTTTTAAACACAGCATGTCCCTAAACTTATCCTATATTTAGATATGGAGATGACACTTCTGGTCAGAAGTACGTATCCTCACCCATGAAAGCAATCCCATTTTTGTGGAGAAGTTCTGGTAGTTTAGGGTTCTCGGAGGCATGGCCCCAGCCAGCCCATACAGCCTGCAGAAGAACATAACATAATTCACTCTTTGTTTTAGTAAACTGGCAAGTAAGCAGAAATACAAAGCGTGTAGATACTTCCAAGTCTTTCTTTCCTCCACTGAACAGAAAAGATCCTCATAACATTCATAAGCCAGACAAGACCCCTGAAGTACACAGTATGTTTAGTTTAAAGGACCAGCATATTGCATCTTGCAGATGAGTCAAAGAAGGCGAAGAAGTGGTTGAAGATGAACTAAGCTCAGGAAAGTGAAAGGATGAAGGGAACCTTCTATCTCCCGCAGATATTCATATTGGGAAACTGACTGCTTTCTAAAATTACTGTCTTTTAGTGCTGGTATAGGGTTGTCATTTCCATTTATTTGACCTATCCTTTTCACCACATAAAACTCATTATTTAAGAGAAAATTCCTTAGTGTTACTTCATGATTCAAAAACTGTGACACTTCTCACCTGCACTGGAATCCGTTTAGCAATATCAAGAATGAGTTCCACATTTGCATAGTTGTTGTTGTTTGGCCCTCCTGGAACTGGGACATAGTGATCCGCCATTTTAATATACTCTGCGAATACAACAAAGGTTGATTAGATTGCAAATCTAATAGTACTTGGTCTAAAACTCTCTAAATCTACAGTATGAGAAAATCCTAAAATCTGCATCCACTTTTCTTTCTCACTGACTTTTGGAAATTTGGAAATTCATGACAGTGATCCAAGAGTATTTTCTACACCATAAAATACCTATAGCAAACATTAAACTTTCTGTCTTGAAAGCATTTGTAAAAAAAAATCTATTCTAAAACTGCTCAAACATTCCTGTAAGTCAGTTCAAGATTATCTTCCACTTTAAGGTTGTTTTTGATTCATCATTCTGACAGTCAGAATCACATCCAAGAAGCATGCTTCCTACCCTCCTTTCTAATTGGGGATCACAATCCTCCAGTCTCCTGTCTGATATCAGACTACTGTCACTCCAGAAGAACATCAGGCAGGGAAATTACTATTCACTGCTACACTTTAAAAAAAGCCTTAAAAACACTTTAAAAGTTTTGATGTGCGTATAAGTGCCTAACGCTCAGGATCTGCAAAGGCAAATTCAGGTTATCCCAAAAGCCTACTGGAAGCACGTACTTACTAAAGTACATAAATCCTTACAGATTGTCAGCAAATACGTGAAATCAAACTTAGAAATATAAACCTAAAACCACATTTAAAATAAATATATTCCAGTCAGATCTGGATATGGTTTTGAATTAATAGGTAACACAAGATTATCAGTCTGGTACTTTGTACTCCTTCCAATTTAAATTAACGTGTATAATCTCCTCCCAGAAAAGTCTGTTACTTGACAGAATGCCATGTGATACAGCAGACGTACACTCAACTTGCACCCCTGTGGGCACACAGGTCTGTGTGAGATGGTTGTGCACCTCCACTCACCTGCATTTGCTTTCAGATCCTCAGGAGTCACCATGACAACAAATCTGATCGCCCGCTCATTTCGAAACATCTCATAGGACCAGCGTCGGATCGATCTCATGCATTTCACTGCTGCAATCCCATTATTGGCTATCAGGACCTAAGTGTATCAGATGTGGGGATGAGATAGAGTCTAAATAGCACAAAGCACTAAGCAATAATGAATCTGGCTGTTTTCTCTGCAATCTTTCATCCAATTTTTTGGTTCTTCAGTTTCCTCAGCCAGTTTTCAATTCACCAAAACCATTCAGTGCCTCATCAAACAAACCAGAAATCAGCTCCTGCTTGACCATAAAACTGTTAATGTATTGTTTTGTTTGGATTAAAGAGCAAGAGAACACATGAGAACAGGCATAATGAGTTGCTAAAAAAGGTCAGCAGCTTACCTTCTCAATAACTTTATTCCCTCCGAATCGAGTAACAAATTCTGCTGGAGAAGCCACAGTGAAATCCCGCTGCACGTCAACTTTCTTCCTGTCCCGGCCTTGCTTTACAAGGTGTAAACCAGACATGCTGGGCCTAAGGTAACGTGAGGGGGACAGAAAAAAGGAACTTGGCAGTGCAGATGTTCATGAATAGAGCAGGATACGTCAATAATTTGTAAAGATCCCCTTGACCATATTCCCCTATAATTATTCCCTGCTTCCAGCCCACCAGGCTCTGAGCTTTTACAAGGATGAATTTGGTTTGTAATAATCAGTTGTATCTCTGCAAATGCCAGGTTACCTGGAGAAATTCTGGTTATGCTTATCTACAAGCAGGTAAAAATGTGTTTGCTGTACATTGCTGCCCATCACAGAAGAGCTGTGTTAACTATGCTCCACCACTTTGCTTCCAAGTCCTCTGGGAAAGCTGACAAGTGACGACTTTGTTTTCTGGCTTTGATAAAACAATGTACTTTAAATCGGACTCAGTCAGGAAATCCTATTTGAGAACTACAGCAAGTAACCCTCCAGATGTAAATGAGAGGCTCTGCCATCTCTGTCACTGGTAACTTAAAAACATTTTCCAAGTATTTTCCACTATCCAGTCTTTCACATCTTTATGAAAAGTTCTGGAGGACAAATTCATCATGTTACTGCTAATATGATGAAGCCAGTTTTGTGTCCGATCAGTTCTGTGCTCTGCCACTCTTTTGGTGTGGAAATAGGAATGTCACGTCCCCTTCTTGTGCTTCAGCTTCCTCGGGAAAAAAAACGGATAAATCACCTTTTGCTTCTGCAACCACTGAAGGATTCCATTTGCTAAAGTTTACAAAGCTGAAATTGTGTGAGAAGACTCAACTCATCATGAGTCTACTGTACTGCAGCACGACTGGGGCAGCAACAAGTACCTCTCATTTTAGGGCCTGTGAGCTTTGCCTCTTCAGGCCCCCCTACCATTTACCTGCATTTTCTTCCCACATTTAGCATGCTTTTAACAGGCTCCTTCTCCAGAAACACCTGGACAGAAAACCCCCCCCAAGCTACCATGCCGGCCACAGAACCTTTCTGTAGGAAGCACAGAGGAGGAATTTAAAGCACTGCTTGAGGCACGGGGAAGGCCCGACTGCAGGCCCGGGGCGCAGCCACGCAAGCAGCCAGTGGCCCCACAGGCCCGGCCGCCTGCCCTGTGCCTGTGGAAGCCATGAGGGGCCTCTGACCTAATCAGCTGCCGAAGTGCTGATGCATTGAGCAACCCCACTGGGAAACAGGACGAGACAGGGCAGAAAGCGAGTGGAATCACTGAGGGAGAGCGTGAAGGGAAAGCAAACCCAAGGACGAGCCCAGCCACACACAACTTCTAGCACTCTGCCTTTAACAGGGCCCCAGAAGCCAGGCGGCCTGCAAGCTGTGAGGTTCGCAGCCATGCTAAGGCTTAAGTGAGCTGCTGCTGTCCAAGAGGAGGCACAGCCCCCTCAGAAACACACCATGTCCTACAGTGTGTCCAGAAACACACCGTGCCCCCTCAGAAACACATACCATGTCCTACAGGTGCCATGGGGTTCTACCTAGCCAGAGGGCAGACCCCCCTCAGCTCTTCTGCAGGAGCACAGTAACACCCCAGGCCAGAACTCTGACTAAAAAAAAATTGCTGATGAAAGAAATATTGAACAAACCACAGCTATTACCCAGTTTGAACCCAGATTTTTCCTTTTAGTAGTCTTTCCTATAATTTTGGTACTAGCACAGACAGAGGGGGGGAAATAAAAGGTAACAGACAGATCAGTAGGATGATTTTACCACATGCTTAAAAATAAAAAATGTCCATCTCCCAAGTGACAATCTAGGCCGTACAAAGGACTTTACCTGGTCAGACCAAAGAGCTGCCAGCTGATAGCTGGAGAAAGGCATATGATCAAGTTAAGTGCATGGAGGTACTTCCCCAGAAAACTTTCCCTTCTTCCAGCGAGCTGCACTTGAGAGATAAGCGGTGTCACTGCACTTCACACCGGCTGCTATCAGCAGGAGTTCACTAACCATGCTGTGCAAATCTCTGCCTGGGACTTTAAGGGCAGAGGCCAACAGCCAAGAAAAAGAGTAAAAGTGTAGGTAGGGCTGAATTTCCATCAAATTTGTCTTTAAAGAAGGCCAGAATCTTTGGCATGGCAAGGAAGGAGCACAGCCCATGGAATAAGTGACACAGGTTTATTCATTGTACGTTTATTCAGAGCAGTATCAACGAAAACAAACAAACAAAAACAGACAGAAATTTAGGGTCAAAGTCTGTGAACGTATATGAATACGGACTAACTTGCCAAGTTTCAATTATTACACAAATAAAGGTACTGCTACAGATAAAACGACAATAAAATCAGAAGTCTGTCATCCAAAATAAAATACAAACACTTGTTTATAAGCAAGTATAGTTCTGTTTAATTTGTGATGGGATGCATGCCATGAATATTTTGTTCACTAATAATCACAGGTGGCACATTATAAGCAAAACAGGAAAGATTTTCTTCTTTTTGCAGGGTAAGGTGGGGGAAAAGTTGGGCAGTAATGAAGAAAGAAGACTGAGCTCTAAATAAAACAGAATAAATGGTGAGTTAGTAATGGTTACCCTACTACTCACCAGGTCACAGCTGCAGTGTTTTACCTCATAAGAACTTTAAAAACACTCACCTATCCTTCTGGTTATAGAGGTTAGAAGTTGTGCAGAATCTCAAACTTTATAAACCCTGATTCCCTAACTACAATGCAGTTTAGCATCTTTCTTACAGATTGCATGCACAAACACCTTACAGAAAATGGCGAGTGTTTCTGAGGGATAAAATGAACATGGAAAAATAGCAGTACAAATTCCGGTACAGTGCCCAACTGCTTCCATCCAAGATGGGTGCTGCTATGAGGAGACAATCATATCTGCAATTCTTACCTCTGCAGCATGTGATATCTCATTTCCTGACTCTGATCTGCAGACTCCTCCATGCTGTCTCAGTGAAGGAATTAACAGATTGCAAGCTTGCTAACGACTCCTCTAGTGTAACTGCTGCTGTTTTATTCTCTTCAATATCGCAGCTCAAAACCCAGCAGGGCAAAGCTGCCGAGAGCCTCTGCCACTCATACAGTTCTCCTTGAAGCAGTGGCACTTCCCGGATTGCTCCAATCTGTTAACCTTTGTCCCCTGCCTTCTGCCACCCCTCTGCCACTCTTTCTTCCTGTGACGCAGCGTGTACATCCAGAGGGTAGCAGCTCCCCTGCTCTGCGTTCAGAGGAAAGCAGCTGATCAGGAAAAGAGAAAATGATCTACAGGTTACGTAACCGGGCTCAGCACGCAGCCCCGCTGCCGCAGCACACGCTGTGAGGCGGCTTCCCAGAGCCATCGCCGGCCCCGTCCACGCTCCCCAAGCCGGAATCTCGTACGAGACTGCAGAGCTTCCCCTGCCGGCATTCACGGGAGCCCCGGACCAGCAAGCACCTCCCATGCTGTCACAAAGGTAGCTGCTGAGGAGCGACCACGGGGGGAAATTAGCCCGAAGAATTCAATCAAGGCACAGAATTTAAAGTCAGATTGTCATAGTGGAGGACGAAAGCATTTCCAGGACGACAGAGAGGAAAGTCAGACACAGTCTGCAGAGGCGCACAGAGCACATCGGTGATCCGAACACGAGACAAAGAGCACACGGACACCAGCCTGGAAGGAAGCTTAGAGGACTTGGACACCCCAGTTTGTTGTGCCTCAGTTTCTCCACCCATAAAACAGAGACCAGCTCACTCTGTTATAAGAATAAACATCCTCACAAGCAAAGGTGCTGCAGTACCACCAGGGCCATAGCATCACCGCAGAGGAGGAACGTTTACTCAGCATCGAGCACACACAGAAACAAACTGCAAATTTGGTGGGTGGGTGAAGGATGAGCAAGACTGCAGCTATAACACGCTGGTAATCAAACCTGGATCGGCAGCAACCGGATGACATTTTTAAATTTCACAGCATTCGGGTCTGTTTAGTGTGGAGCCATACCCAGGGAGCTCAGCTCTTATTTGATGCACACGTATCCCAAGAGTCTGAGCAGAAGGCATGCAATCATCCAGGATCACTCAAAAATAAAAATAATAAAAAGAGGAGCGAGTACCCAGAGGAAAAGACGCGTTAATAAGACGGCAGCATGCAACCCTGAGCTGCGAAGAGCAAGGTGAGGTCACTGCAGGAGATGGGAACTAAGAATAGACAGCGGTATGAGCGATGACCGACAGCGAGCGCCACGTGTCTGATAAAGTGCAGGCAAACAATTCTGCACGGATCCAATTTCTTCAAGCATTGTCAGCAGAAGGGCGAAGCAGGACAGCGACACGCTGTGGCAGTGAAGGAAGTCAGGGTGGAAACAAATCTCAGCAGATGCAAGCGAGACTGGTCAAAGAACAGTTTGAACAACCAAAAACCCCCGGAGCCAGGCAGACCACGGGTCCTGCCACTGCCGGGACAGGACTGGTATTTTCTTTGTGTCCCATCAATGGGAAGCAAAAAAGCTTAATTACAGCAAAGAGAACACATATTACAAAAACCTGCTAATAGTAATGTGGATTAAAGCAGCGAGCAAAGTGATTGCACAGGCTGTGCTGTGGGAAAAGCAAGGTTTCACAACAGGTTTGAGTAGTACCCCATCAAGACTGGCTCACTGTGCAGGTGACCCTACCTTGGGGCAAAAGCACAGCCCAGACGACTCGTGGGATCCCTTCCAGCTGCACACTTTATTTGTGCCCAGATAAAAAGAAGGGGCTGTGTTCGAACACGGGATGTATGTGCCTGGTTACTAAACGCCTCTCTCACCTGCCAGCCTTTGTTCCCTCTCTGAGGAGCTGCTCAGGCCACGCAGCTATGAAGTATGTCAGAAATCTCTTGTTAAACTCGATGTAAAACAGAAGCACAAAAAGCAACTTGTCTCAGCACCCCCCAGCACTGGTTCCATCCTGACAGGCCTCCTGCGCACCGTGCACGGATCCTGCTCCCAGGCCCCCACGGCGCCTTGCCCACGGGCACACACCTTCCCCAGCACGTCAGGCTCCTGCAGGGCAGCTGCCACGAACTCGCCGCCTCCCCACTTCCAAACAAGCAGTGGTAGAGGCTTACATTTCAGACTCGGCTTGGTAAGACCTGTGTCGCTTTCTCTTCTGGACACCGCTAAATAGGAGCGGCAAAGCCCAGCAGGCGGGCAGCGACCTCCGTGGCCACGTACTGCACACAGAACAGGGCACGTTCCATCATTTTCTAAGTCAAATTCTTGCATGATCTACGGTTCCATTAAGTTTCCTGTTTCTGAACCTGACTCGAGAATAAAATTTACAGTCAGTGTCACTGAAATTTTATTGTTCAGTTTTTGTGAAAACCGTTTCTCCAGTACCTGCCTGTGCTCCAAAGAAAGCCTGCCCACAGCTCCCAACGGTTTCTGAGCACCGTAGCTGCAAGGAACCAAACCCTACAGCTCCACACAGCTTCACGTTAGAGAAACAGCTGCTTCACGTTAGAGAAACAGCTTCAGCAGTGGTTAAAAATATTCACTTTGCCTTCTAGCAGCTGAATTCCCTGCTACGACACCGATGGACGTGATTTGCCGCAGCACCCCTACAGGAACACGCCACACGAGGCTGTGTCCTCCTGCACCAATACTTACCAACAAGCACACGCTACAGAGCTCACTTCCTACCACAATTCCATTCAGGACCAACTGGTAAATAACACCGGGAAAACGTCCCCCTCCTCAGCGCCGGGGCCTGCTGTCAGACAAAAGCAGAGCCTGCGCGGCTCCCTCCTGCTCTCCTACAAAACAAGCGCTCGTTACGGACACATACCTGACGCACATCGCAGCTAGGAGCCCGCATTGATCCCAGCACTGCAACATGCCCAGCGCTCGCCGTGACGTAGCGGTTTATTCCGCGGGCGGCGATGCATTAGCCGGCTCGTTTGAAAGGCAGCCTTAAGGAGACTGCAGCGCGCACACAGCACGCACACACCGAGCCGGGATGATTCTGTTTCTCCCCCTGATTAGGCCTGGGAAGGGTTTGGAGGGAGGGCAGCTCCTCTCGTCAATGCAGGCTTTATGTTTTGTAAGTACGTGCGTGCCGATGTGTGCGTGCATCTGGTCTGGGTGGTGGGATTTTAACACTCTCGAGGCATCCATGAGATCTGCTCGGCTTTTAGGGCTGCCTTTGCAACCTATTTCACAAAAAAGCCGAGAGAACAAGCAGGCGCGCATGTAATCCAGCGAGC
The DNA here is from genome assembly GCA_011076525.1 of Nettapus auritus. Lineage (NCBI taxonomy): Eukaryota > Metazoa > Chordata > Aves > Anseriformes > Anatidae > Nettapus > Nettapus auritus. Next base: position 9,935,307 of record CM021783.1, read on the forward strand.
AACGCGCACTTGTGCGGCCGGAGTAAAGGGCTGGCTGCGTCTTGGGCAACAGACACGGGGAGGCAGCAAGCTGCACTTATTCAAAGCCATTTCATTTTCTCCTGCAGCCTTAAAGAGACAGAGCTCGAATACACACGTTGTCAAAATCAGTGCTTCAACCCATAAATGAGAACACGACGAGACTCATCGCAGCGCTGACACAAGGCTGAGCCTGAAGACTTCAGGGAATTAAATAAAGGAGACAGCCCGAAACACAACAGTCCTCTCCCTGCTTCTTGGCTAGGTAACTCCACGTTCACGCCAACGCAGATTTTGACCAGCAGCCAGGGCAGGTGCCTAAAGCAGTACCTGGCTCCACAACTAGAGCCCAGACCAGCACGAGCCGCTGGGGTTCCCCTCCAACAGCCCCGCACCACGGCTGCAGCGGATGCAGGCATTAAACGCCGACACTTCTGGTCAGCTGCTTTCTTTCCCTAGATCACCTGCCTGGCGTTTATCCATCGTGCTGTACGGATTTTAAGCTGAATCGTACCCACGGGGCGCACACCACATCACTGGTGTTCTCTGCCAGATCTAAAGCAACGCCTCGCCTGTCAGTATGGGAGGGAAGCCGACGGCCTGAAGCTTCCTGAGCTCCCTCGGATCACACGCTCTTACTGCGATCCAAACCTCCCCGCTCCTGAGGCCCTCCTACATCCGTGCCCACCTTGCTCCACCTGCTCCTTCCAACGCTTCCTGCGCTCGCCTTCAGGCAGTCTCGTGCTCAGCAAGCCTCCAGCACGCCCCGAGCCCCTTTCCTCTCCTTCTGATTCATTGTAGAGAAGAAAAAAATACTTCACAAGTTACCAGTGACCGAAACGCATCCCAAGCTTCCTCTTTCACAGCAGATACAGAAGGAAATTCAAATTTTCTCTCCAGGTAGATAAGGTTTGAAATAGCAACACAGCTCAACGACACTTGGGGTAACAAAACCTAAATCCTGGGTCTTGCTGGGGCTCCTTGAAGATGCTCAGCCTTATTTCAACAACCTGCAGGAACAGGCAACAGCATCGCTCTGCCCTGCCTACTGAGCCTACAGCTGATCCCAAGCAAAGGAAAAGGTCTGGGCGAGCAGCCGGCCAGGCCAGCTTCAGTGAGGGCCTTCTGGTCTGCGAGATGCAAACCCGTGGAGTCACCCCGCACAAAACCTCAGCAGCACCATGGCAACTGATGGCGGGGAGCAGAGCAACACGAGACTCGAGCTGCAACAGCGGCCCCAGGGCCGGGAGTCTGCAGAAAACCTGGCACAGAAGGTACCCGTTCAGCACAGGGAAAGGCCTTCGCCAGGCAGCCAGGCCAGTCTTGGAAGCAGCAGCGAAAGCTCCAGCCTCACAACCCCACAGCACACGGGTACTTGGGCACATCTGTACATAAAAACACAGCCGCACCGAGGGCCCTGCAAGATCAGTGCTCTGTGAACTCCCAGCCACAAACAGTTGGACTGGAAAGACATTTTCGTAGTTCAAAACAAGTTCAAAAGGCTCCTTTCTTTCCCTCGGTACTCTGCAATTATTCTAAGCCTGGTCCCGGAGCTGGCACCCTCTCCCTGTGCCAGGCTGGGCGCACTCAATGCGCTACTCTCCAGCCCTAAATTGAGGCCTTATTTCAAGATGATTTTAATCGACGATTAGCTCTTCTTACGCATCTCAGTAACTTACTGAGACTATTTACTGAGAAGTCCAAATAACGTCAGGCATTAAAGTCTCCGTGGGTGTAGAACCAGAGGTATTACCTGAGCTACTTCCAAAAATGTGGCTTTCAGTTGCTGCAAGGGGTTTGCCAGGTGACTTTGTACACCCAGCTTTGCTTACGAAACGAGAGCCCTGCAGCACAAACAGCGGGAGGCACGCAGGATTTAGTCTGTTTTTAAAAACAATTTGATACGGGATGCCACCTTTAAAAACACGAATTGAATATAGCAATAGGCCAGAACAATTTATTAAACAAAATAAACAGACCAAAGTATCTTCCCAGTGGCATTTACGGAGAAGTTACTTAACCCGCCACTGAAAGCTTCGGAAGGAACGTAAGGACTGCCTAACGGCTCACTGCACAGCCAGCGCTGTCCTGTCCCAGCAGGACCACAGCCTTCAGCCGATGGACATTTCTGAGCTCAAACACAACACAATCATGCCGGGAATCCAAAGGACAAAAACAAAAACAGCGTGTTTAGTGTAATTACCTACAGGTGCAAAACGCAACCACGACTTAACATTGTTGATGTAAGCTACCTACAAGTACTTCCTTTCAGGAGGCTTCTTTTCCATGTTCATTGCTATGAGTGAGGAATTCACAGTTTTTATCACCAATACTCTTTAAATACAGCACAGTTACAAGAAAGACTCGGGACATTTCAACCTGCAGTTACTCTTCCAACCCACAATTCCCCTAACACTGCCGCAACACGCACTGATTCGGAGTTCATTATCAGATCCCGGCTTTCTCAATCCCCTAACGCAGCCACCAAGCAGCACAACCGAAGGTCTTACAGCTACGCAGTGGCACGGAAGCCGGTGTTGTACAGCCTGTCCCGGCAAGACCGGCTTTAGCAACAGCACAAACACTTGGCCGGATCAATGAGGGGCTAGATGGATCAGCGCGGCGCACGCACGCTCTGCATGCCCCAGTGAAGAGACACGGGCTGGGTCAGGGGGTATTGATTAGGCACTGCAGCCCCAGCAGATGATAAGGCTCTTGGCGATGTTTTCCAGCTCAGACAGGAGACCTGCAAAGTCTCAGGTGCTGAGCAAATGCCAAACAGCCTGGTGAACCACGAACGCTTCACGAGGAGTCGCCGTGATGTTGTTTTTTACAGGGGTCTGAGGGCAGAGGAGCAGCGCTGCCGTTACTGCAGCACGGGAGGCTCCCAGCTGAGCAGATGGGATGGGAGCCTCCATCCCAGCACCAAGCATCTTCCACAAAGATTGTTCACTTGACCTGCATTTGAATGAGTTTCTTTGCTGTAAAATGACAGATCGGGAGAGCTGATAAGGGAGGAAGAGCATTTCTAATTAGCAAAGTCATTCTGGTACTCGCAGGGGTGAAAATCTGCTTGGGAGATCAAGGCAAGAGCTGGGACAGCCGCTGCACAAACGTCCGGTCACTAGCACAGAATGTTAGAGGACGGGTTAGATGGTCTTACAGACAACCCCCACAAAGCAACAACGTGGAGATTAGAGAGGAAAGGAAGTGTTGCTGCCTGAACTTCAGTGATCTGGAGTGTGAGAGGGGAAAACCAACTCAATCAGACGGCTGACGAGCCTGCTTTCCAGCTCTCCTGTGCTGGAAGAAGAAATCTCTTCAGCCATCAGAGCAACAGGCTTACCGCCTGACACGCTTTATGAAGGGGTAGGACCGCTTGGGTGTGCTCACGCAACCTTTTTCCAGCTAACACAATCCTGTATTTTCAAGATAATGTTCCCTGAGAAGAACACCTCTGCAGCAGTCGCTCACCTCGAATACAAGCTGTGTCCACGGTTAGCTCACCAAAGCGTCCCGTGGGGAACTGTGACACTAACCAGCAAGCAAAGATTTTTGGCAACCTCTTCAGAAAGTCACGCTCCCTTGGGCCTGCACCTTGTTTCACCAACACTACACTCAACTCCCCACGAGTTTGCCTTTACCAGTCCAGAATCACACCTTCGTGGTTTGCAACAGGAAGCTGAAAGTCAGAATGCCCACGTCCCACTAATTTACTGTCACAGAGCGAATTCAGGCAGTCTGTTTAGCTTGTCTTTGTCTCAGTTTGCCCATGTGTAAACATTATTTGGAAATCTTTTGATGAAAGGGACTGACTGCCATCCTGGAAAACTCTTTCAATTCAGCTAACTTTATCTTAGCAAAACAGCCCAGCGCTGTAACTTTGTTATTTGAGTTGGCTTTTCTCTCCAAGTTAACTAAAAGTCAAGTACCCTTAAAAGAGAGTGCCAAAGTAAGCAGGTTACAACAGAGGTGCTCAAGGTTGCGCACCTATTGCGTTAGAGCCCTGTGAGGCCAGGCAGCGTCCTCGCAGTTACACAGACACCACCTGATCTCCTTGCTCTCCTATTGTCTGTTTCCACACCAGTGGTTGTGTCTTCATCCCGCTTCTGTTCCTAAAACGTATCCAGTTACGGGAGCGGAGCTCTTCCTGCTTCAAAATTACCTTTTGTGCTGCCAACAAGTGACAGTCACTGCAAGAGTAATCCCCTTTACATTTGCTTTGAGGTTTTGCATCTGATCTATTCCTGCCAGCTGGCTAAACTCATCCATCAGCTCGGCCGTAACAGCTCTGTAAACTTTGGGCTACTATCCTTCAGCTACAGACTTCGCGGTGGGGCCATCTGTTTTCAGTCTGTCTCCCCAAAGCTGCAAGGACACCACCAACAAAAGGACAAATTAAAATTCCTTTCTCTGCACAAGCAAGGAAGCCAGCAAAACAGAAGAACAAGCTGAAAGGATCGACTGGTCATACAAACATCTGCCTGTACTACCAACGGACCCCTTAAAATACCTGCTGCACGCTAACAGGAGAGGCGTTTTCTCATCCATGAAAGACACAGGGACAATAAAACAAGTATACGTGGAGCAGCTGCGCTAGCTGGAAATTCAGATGATGATGAGCAACTGCTCTGTTGAACTGGAAGGATGCAAGAAGCGCAGATTTGGTAAGGATTATTAAACAACGATGCTGTTGGAATTATTTTCTTTTTCAATTTATTAGTTACAAGGTTACCATAAAACCGGGAATGGCTGCAGATGCTTTGGAATCAAGAATTCAGTTCTAAAGGGATTTACAGCCTGAAATGAATAGCTGCCCTTCGGTAGCAACACGTGGAGAACATCACACCTAGCGCACGTTAACTTCAGTCAGTGCGGTGACCGCTGCTCCCCGTGCACGACACCTCCCTGCTCTGCATAGCACCAAAAAGGCCTCGGGGACAGGACTGTGCCCAGCTCCGGGCACCACACCTGCTGGAATACAGGGAACAGATAAAGGGGACCTGGGATCTGGCGAGTCTTGCTTCATCCTGCCAAGAATCTGAGCTGTACGGGATACCGAGCCTGTAACAGCACATCTCGGTGGGTCCGTCCCACTAATGGTATGCAAATCAGCACCACAGTGAAACAAAGGGGCCTCTTAACGAGGCAGTACTAACACCATGACCTCAAAAGACCAACTTCATAGATTATCAAAGCCACAAAGAATCAGGAGCAGGAGTGGAAGAGCCCTTCTCCCACGTGCGAGGCCAACGCCTCCCCGAGCTGCAGGCGGCACCTGCCATGTTATCACCTCTTACTCATTATCAATCTTTTCTTTAAGCAGAAACCATTTCCTCTGTCCAAACCAAAAAACATTCGTTCCAATCAACATGGCATCACTGACATTAATTACTCAGAGGTACTGTCAATTCTTTGGCTACATTGAAAGCATCAAATTCCAAACAAGGACAAAATAAGCGAATACTGTCTTTGCTCTCAAAGGCGGCCCGTCCAGAAGACATACACACATGAGAACTTCAAAGACCTCAGTCAACACAAACTGGAACCGAGTATTATTTGACCCATACCTCATGTGGCTCGCCAGGCCATCCTGAGCACTGGAGAGACCTAGGTCTGAAAGGGAATCCGAGCAGACAGACACAGGCGACAAGGACCTCTCTTTCTCCTCTAGCAGGTCAAGTTTCACCAAGGAGCTTGTCTCGTCTTCTGAGTTATCCTCTGACACAGAACCAATAATAAAGCGAGAGTGAGGGTTCATCTCCAGGGGTTTAGCGGGCTGGGAAGACTCTTCCATGGCTCCTCCAAATTGTGCTCTCAGCACTTTAAGTGGCAGAAGAAAGAACAAAAACAAAACCTGAGGTTAACGTCTGCTCTTGCAGAACAAAGACAACAACAAAGCAAAGCTCACTTCCAGCTGGAAATGCAACGTTCAAACACCACGGCTGAACCTAGATGGGCGGCCGGGACCAAGAAGAGCCACCTCTGTTACAACCACTGCCTTCTCTGTACAAGGACCAGGGGATCCAAGCAGCTGGACGTTCTGATCTGCTGCAAAACCTGCAAGCTCAGAACCTGCTGGCTCACACTGCCTGCTCGCAGCAGCTCGGGTGCTTTCCAGCCCACCTTCTGCCCCGATGCGATAAAAGCTCCGTAGCTAACCAGTAAAATGGGATCCTTCCTGCAAGGCTAGCAAGCGGAATCAGAGCAGCAACGGGTCTGACAAGCCGGAGGGAGGGGACAGGAGGATCCAGGTAAGGAATGATGGAGAAGGCAAAGCTCCCCTTCCTGGCAGCAGCGAGCTGTCAGACTGGCTCGGCCATCTTCTGCAACATCACACGGACTTTAACCTCCCAGGCTCAGATCATCCACGTCGGGTAGGGGATAGCTCCTACCTTATGGTAATAGACTGAAGCTTAGTGGCACGTTTTACACTTGTCAATATGAAAATATCAAAGTTCAGGTCCCATTTACCATTAAAAAATCATCACATAATAAAAAAAACGTAACTGGAAAAAAAGAACATGAGAGAGAGCGAACAAAGAAATACTTTGGAGCACAAAGACAGGTGGGATGGTGAATTATCTCTGACGTGCTCTGCCCAACTCTGGTCCGTTGACATGGTATCTACACACGGCTGGAAAGCAAATGATAGAAGTAGAAATGCTTGTGCACTAACCTCTTGCTATTCTTGCAATCTGGGCAGTTATCCACTTCCAAAATGAACTGGAAAACAAAAGAATTCACAAGGAAATATTACTGTTAAGAAGAATACTCTGCATGTTTTTACTCGACTATATGGGACAGCGAACGCAGAACTGTTATGGGGTGGAACAGCACCGCGCGGGTCAGCCAGCCCGCTCCTGATCAGCGATGAGACCAGGAGCTAGACCCACGATGCCCAAGTCAAGCCGTGGCACCTCCTGGCAGCCCATCGTTCCGGCAACTTCTGAGCACTGTTAGCACACACAAGACACGGACTCCTGATCATCCCACTTGTGGTTTAGCACCATGTTTCAAAGAAATGCTGTTTTGTGCCAGCGCTACCTGCTTTATTCATATTTCTTCCTCTCTGCGCTTCTGAATCTGCTGCCCCGTTTCAGATGAATTTGATGGTCAAGAGTAAATCCCGACGGTAATTAGGAACTTCATGAGAAACCAGGGGCTAGAAAACGCAGCTGACACGCCGTATTTTTACATGCCAAAACCCAGTATTTACCTGTGAAATAAACACAGCTGTGACTGAGCAACACGGACAAGGCAGGTGAGGAACCATGGCCTCAGGGCCCCAGTCTCTCAAGAGGCACTCCGCTACGGCTATTCACCGTCCCGCAGAAGGGGTGGTTTGCTACCTCTAACACCAGGGGTGGTTTGGTGCCTCTAACACCACCCCGAACCGAGGAGAGAGCCTGGGCAGCCCCGCTAACTCCAGCCACGCCACGGCGACGCAGCGCGACAGGTTTGGTACGTACAGGCCTGCCTTCATCCGGTACACGAGCAGAACTAGACCACGTTATAACAAACAGGACGTGATCATAGCCTTAATTAGAGCGCAGACGGGGAATTTATAGGCACTGCAATCCTTAAACACCACGCTCTTTCTTTTCATCAGTAACTGAGAATTAAAAACAGATCCAACTGGCTCCTGCACTTTTACCGTGAACGTACCTGACTGAATTATTTAGATCAAACCCGGTGTTGACATCGCTACTCCCACAGCCTCCAGTTTCACTGGGGCCACGGGCAGTTCATTTTACAGGGAGATGCACTTAACCGCTTCGTGGCTGGAAAGCCACAACACCCGGCCAGCGAAGGCATCCAGGTGGCGGATCTAGCTGCCTCTTTTTGAGGGCAGAGGAGGAAAAGAGGGGGCAGCAGGACAGTAAGACTGCACCCCTACCTGTGAAGTGTAGAAACTATCCCCTACGAGAGGGCTTCTTTACACATTTATTCCATTGCTCAGATAGCGAAGTTTAATCACGTTTTCTTTGTGCGTATAAACATTAAGACAACATTTATGTGTATATTTATTCTGGCGTCAGACCACTCCTGGAGAATTCCATCCAGACGGATTTACTGTTGGCAAAACTATCAGTACTGAGGGACGCGGGATACAGCCAAACGAACCCCGACCCTTTCTTAATTAAGGCTTTTTCTTATTTGAAATACTTCTCTTATTTGAAATACTTCTACTTTAGCCACGAAGCATCAAGGCTTTTGCTTTTCCTCCTCCAGGTAAAGGAAAAAGAGCAGCGGAAGCGCGGCGTTTCACACTAACGCTCCCTGAGAAAGCACCGAAGCAGCGCCAGGGCCCCGATCCCAGTGCCAGGCTCAGACGACTTGCCTGAACAGCGTGTTTGCCCAACTCCTTCCAAAAGCAGTCAGTCATCCACCGAGCCCCATTCAAGTGCATTTACCAGCGCGCCGCCGACCCCGCGCAGCCCAGGCCCGAAGTCAGGAGCTCTGCCGAAGCCCCGCGATCAGCTGCTAACAAACTGGCATCGAACCAGACGTAAGCTCGGCTCGTTCTCGGTGTGCTGAAATCCATGATTCACATTTAATTTAATTTCAGCATTCTCTGGGGCCAAATAAAATGTATAATTTCTCAGAGACCTCCTCGCGGAAGCCTTCTGCTCCCCCTACCGCGCACAGGAGGCCGAGGCTGCACCAAACAACGGGCACGGGTTGGAAGGCGGCGCCTGGAATTCAGCTACCCACCACCACAACGGGCACCGCTAACCCGAGCACACGTACCGTTGTTTTAATAGCGTTGAACGAGGCCCCAAAACCAAAATTGCCTGGCTCCTCAGCTACATACGCACCCCACGCCGAATTGCGGAGCTACTGAGAAAGCCCCGTGAGTTACAGAGGGAAAGGTCCTGAGAATTGCATCTCGCAGGGACAGAACGTGTAACGTCACGCACGCGGAGCTTGCCCAATTACATAAACACATGTTAAATCAGAGTTTTATCTTTACGGAATCACAGCCACACTCCTCCCTCCCGAAGAAGCCAGCAGACGCACAGCATTTTCATACCTCAACGTCTGCGGAGCTGGGGGGTTATTTAAAAGCCAAATCACGGTCTTTGTACGCCTTGCGCTACGAGCAATGAAAACTCTGCAATCCAAATTCAAGAAGTAACACATCTGCTTTTGCCTGGGGTAGAACAAAACTCAATTCGCTTCTCCACAACTCTTCTACCACACGAAACGTTTTCAGTGAAACACACGCGTGAAAACACGAGGCCTTACAAGCTTTTGTGGCGATTTCACTTCAAGATCATTCTTGTTACCGTAAACCATACCTGGACGTGAAACTTAATCTAGGAGAGAAATTAAGTTTTAATTAAAATTAAGTGTAATTTTAAGCTTAACTAATTTTAATTTTGAGTTTATCTTTCTTTTCCAATCCACCCTGTTTTAAAGAGGACTATGCTACTGAAAAGAACAGTGTTACTCCTGTGAAAACTAGTTGTAGGTTCCTTCAAAAACACAGAATAGCACCTCTATTATATTAATAAGTGATAGGAAAAGGAACTCTAACAGATCTAGTTTTATTTAGATGCCTGCTATGCAAAACCCAGGGATCAGTGCTGTTAACCAAGCAAACGACGGACACGTGCACTTCCGCTGCCCTAACTGAAGGAACACAGGTAGTACCAAACAAAGAAACCTTTTATTTTTACCCTGTTTTTGCCGTGTACCTGTTTAACAGCATGACTACTGAGGTGCCTTTAGGAACACCTATGGCAGCGTTGGAAGCTGAGTCTCCAAATGTACAGGCCAGAGACGGCTCCTGGCACCGGGATGGGCACCGAGCACCCAGCTCACCTCCAGAGCCGCCCGCCCATGCCCTCCTGCCACGCTGCCACCCCTGCAGACGGCCCTGAGCCCCAGCAACCCGTAGCACGGCCGCTGCTCCACCTGACGCTGCCGCCTCCGACCCCAGCATTGCTTCACTTCCTGGCCCAGATGTCCTCAGCAGCAGCTGCAGCACCTCAATGAAGTTCTCTCACTGCTCTGGCTGTATGGCGAGGCGCTCCGCCAGGCGTGTATCCATCCCCAGGCGGGGAGCTCCCTGGCTGATTTAAATGCTCACATGGCTGACAAACACACGCAGAGCCACGCATCCCACGGGCACACACGCTTCCGAGGCGTGCTGAGGCTGAACCCCTCGCCCGCCCTGCCCCGAGAGCACGAACCCGCAGGAAGCAGGGCCTGGGCTTCCAGCAGCCCCCCCATGCTGAGCCACCCGGGGCCGTGCCCGAGCCCGGCTGGCCCTCAGGGGCCGGGCACCGGGGGGGAGCCTGGGCCGCTCCAGATCCGCTCCGGGCCCCTCGACGGAGCCGTGCCCGGGCCGTCCCGGCGGAGGGGCTCCGTGCCGGGGGGCTCCGTGCCGGGCCCGGGGGTGCTGCCCGCGGCCGGACGGGCCCCGCCGCCGCCCAGGGGCGCCGCCCGCCGAGCCTCGGCCCTCCCGAAGCCCCCGGCTCGGTTCAGCGGTGCGGGTCCCGGCGCCCGCCCGCCCCGCTCACCTCAGGGTGCCGACCCCAGCCGAGGCGCCGCGGGCCCCCGGCCTGGCGCTGGGCAGCGGCGCTGCTGGGGGCGCGGCGCGGAGCCCCCCCCAAGCCCCGACCAGGCCACGCCCCCGGCCACGCCCCTCCGGTCCAAGCACCTCCCATCCAGCCCGATGTCACGCCCCCTCCGCCCCCCGGCCACGCCCCGCCGGCGCGGTGGTGTGATGCGGGGGGTTACCTGGGGTCAAGCGCCTCTAAGCCCCCTCCCCTCCCGCGCCGCTCTCATTGGTTCCCGGCGGGCGCGCAGCGGGGAGGCGTGACCAATGAGAGCGGCGCGGGGCACCGCGGGGAGGGGCGAACGAGGAGACGCCCATGGCCTGAGCGGCCGGCTGGGCGCGCCCACTGCTGGGAGGGGGGGGGGGGGGGGGAACGGGAACGGGGGCGGCCGGGAGCCAACCACTGCCAGCCGCGGGGGGCGCCGGGAGCGGGCCTGAGGGGTTGGGGTCTGTGAGGGGCTGGGGTCGGGGCCCTCAGCGCGGCGGCTGGAAGGCTGCCCGGGGGATAAACGCCTTCATTCGTGTCCCTGGAAGGCTGCTCAGGGGATAAACGCCTTCATTTGTGCCTCACGACCTCCCGTTTTACACAAGGGGCCTCTCCCCGGTAAAAAAAATGTACGTGAAGGAAGCCGAAGCCTCGCCACACGCAGCACTAAGCCCCGGTCCCGCTGAGGCGCCGTGCCCCAAACCGCCCCGAACTCCACACACGGCTTACAAAAGCAGGGATTGCGACAGGTTCTGGGTGCCCTGGGCTCTCGGCACCCCGATCATGCCAAAACCTGCAGGCCGCCCGCCTGCCCTGCCCGCCGCGGCCATCCAGTCACAAACGCAGCCGGAGCAGGGATTGCTCCACGGAAGCAGGTGTAGCAACTCGCCCGGCCAAGGGCGGCCGGGGAAAAGAACGCAAGAGGACAGCAAACGAAATACATCAACATTATAGGTGGATTGGGAAGGTGCTTTTGAAATGTAACGCTAATAGCAGCCCTCGGCTCTGAGGGCTGTAAAGCAGCACCGCAGTTATCCCTGTAACACCAACACTGGGGCTTTTCAGAGGAATCCTAGTGCACATCACACAGAAGGGCGGTTTATTCACAGACACACAGCGCAGAATACTTCCCAAAACGTTATGTGAATTTTACACAAGCAAATAAAAGCTTTGGATTTGGTATGCTGCGCAGACACGCTTACCTACTACTGAACCAGCAACAAAACGTCACATTGTGAATGAGTATTGGTGGGCGATGTTTTACAAGGAAACTCAATTTGGGAGGAATTACAGTAACTGATCTAAGCAAGGTGCCCCCAGCAACGATTATTAGCCATGCTGACTCAAATCCCGCATTTGGGACAGCTGCTGAATGTTGTTGTGACTTACATGACTCTCATTTCTTTCAGTTCTAGACTGAAGTCGTTAGAAAGGACAGTGCTCAAGCTTCAAATCGCGGACAGCAAGAATGCGTGTTTCAATCTGAACATCCTGCTTCAGACGTACTGTGCAATGGCAGGGGATTTACAGTCGTAACCACGATTCTGCTTCTCGAGGGGCTGGGGATGTTGCTGAAAGGCATGTCCCTTTCCCATTGCATTTGGAAACCGGACACGACACGTTACTTACTTTCACGCGACTTACAGCACGCACGCTGTTTACATGTGGAACCTCTCCCCACACACACGGTTTCTCAAAAAAGCAAGCATAGCCTTAATAATGCAAATAAATCATATCAAAAAAAAAAGCAGGGAAAATGTTATTACCTTTTATGACGCCAAGCCTGGGTTCCATGTCTCTTCCCCAGGCTCTGATAACGTCACTAGCGCAAACACAGAAGAGATCATCCTAGGTTAGGGGGGTTAGTGACACCATGCGTCCTGGCACAGCTCCTGTCCTGGCAGGCAAGAAAAAGAGAGAAAGGTCAGATGGCTTTTAAAACCAAAATCATCTTTTATTTAGGAAACACCACGGGAGATTTTAAACATCAGAAAAGAAATGGTAACGCTCGCAACGCTGACAACAGCTGCCTGTTTACCAGGATAATCACAAACAAAATAAATCTCCTTCTCTCCAGTCAGCAGGTGAACAGCCACTAACTCCGTCTGCAAGATGTGCTGCTCTTAGCCCTAAGCTTTCTTACGGCTTCAGGCAGTGCCCTAAATCATCTTGTCAGACTGCAAAGTCAGGCTTGTCTCGGCATTCCCAGCCCAGAAGAGAAGCAGCAGACCGAGTCACAAAGCGAAAGCGAGTGCTGGGGCTGGGAGGTGAACACGTAGTAACGGAACTGGATAATCACATCCAAGCTGAACAGTTAGTTGTGTGAAATTGCTTAAAATCTAGTTCTCTTTTCAAAATTTTTGAGTTTTTATTTACCAGGATGACAAATTTTGGACTCCTGATGGTTTCTACCTCGAGAATAATAAAAGATTTGTTCAAGTGGGTCATCATTTCAACCCTGATTTGCAGCTACACGTTTATTCTTTGTACTACACTTGGGGGGGGGTTGTATTTCTCAGGAAGATTCACATTGTTATTTTTACACTGGAAAACGGTGAATGGCATACTTCTGTATCGATTCTTTATGATCGGTCTTCTCCAACCTTACTGATTCTGTGATTCTATAATGCTTACAGGCAGGTTGTGTTGAGCCTCTGGAGTACGAGCCACGTGAAAACTCAGGGGGTTATTCTGGATTCAACAAAAATATTCTACCCTTCCTTCAGCGATCGGGACATTAACCTGTGGCTCTCAGTATTTAAAAGTCAGAGGCTTTGGAGGAAAAAATGATTTCCATCGCCACCTTGCGTCTAACGCAGAAAACGCCAGCTCCCCCAGACAATTCACACAACGGACCAACGTGATCAGGACTTCTGGATCAGAGCTCAGGCACTGTCCTGATGTTCCCCCTCATCTCTGGATGCTGCTTTACGTGCTGCCTCTGGAGGCTCTGGGCACAGCCACCCCGGGAGCTGCTGGCTCACTCCTAGCTCCGGGGGGCAGCCCTCCTCCTGCCATCCTTGTCCCGTCCCAGTCACTGTTGGGCTTCAGCATCAACCTGAAGAGCCCCAGGAGGCTCCGGTTGCCCCGGGCAAGGCACACCTGGTTCTAGAAGCAGCCGAGCCCTTGACAGACAGGGCACACCCAGTTCTAGAAGCAGCCGAGCCCCCCAGCAGCCCCCAGTGCCCCTCTCCCTCCGCCTTCACCTCCTTTGCCTGTCTCAGCGCTCGGCTCTGGGACTCGCGTTCGGGCCCGGGCTCACCTTCGTAAAGGTACAGGAGTTTTCAGCAGGAATACGCGATCAGAGCTGTTCCGGGAGCTCTTCTAATCAGCACGGTATCTGCCTGAACACCTATACAGCCACACTCAGAGGAAGCAGTAAAGATAAAAAGGGCTTCGAGACTGTGAGGAGCAGACGCGATCATGGTCACGATATTAATATTTAGCTTGGTGTTTGCACGCACCAGGCTCATCAGAGGTGAGTTGCTCACATAGCTGCAAGCTCTGAGTAAGGATTTTGTAGGAGACTAACTAAAAATGTTAGTAGTAATTATGTTTACGTGCTAACTGTCTCCCATACGCTGAAGTCTCTAATCCATATTCCCTCACCCCAAATCCTCACACCTCTGCTGTCAGCAGAACACTGACATCTGAAATGAGTTACCAAGAAGCAGGTAGTGCTGACCTCACGGCGCACTGTAATTAAAAGTCGCTCATCCTCCACTCCATTCCCCTCAGACCTCGGAGACTACAGATGCCACGTGGGAAATGCCTCAGCAGCAGACGGCCACATAAGAAGCCTGGACGTCTTTCTGCAAGGTAAGGAGCTGCTGGGAGAGGAAAGCTGCCAGGGCTGCTCACGGCATGCCCAGCGTTTTCAGTTGTCTCGGCTATGCCTCAACCACCTGGCCCAAAGGGCACAGAAGGTCACGCAGAGTTTTTTTTTCCATTTTGCTGGAAACCAAAGAGCCCGTTGCAGCAACCCCTGATGGCTGCTGTCACTTGCCATCAACAATCATGCACAAAATCTGAAATTTTCAGCTAACTGCTGCGGCAAAGGAAGCAGACTTACCCCAGGGCTAGCTGCACAGTCGAACTTGACAGAACTGCCCCTTCCTCATCACCCTGGGATCTGCACCCGCCGGCTTTTGGCATCCCAGTGCCTCAATTAAGGGCCTCGGGTCCCACATGGCTTTTGGAGTCCCCAAGGGCAACAGGGACCCCAAAGAGAAGGTCCTGGGCAGCTGCCCAGCGGTGGTTAGGTGGCTGTGAAGGTAGGTGGTGTGACTGCTGCCCTGGAGAGGGTAACAACCTACGGTGCTGGAGCATTAAGAGGAAAGCTAGTTCGACAAAAAGGAACAACAAAGGGATTATGCACAGAGAACTTGCTTGAGTTTTCCTCGTTGTAACATGAACCCCAAGCTGTCCAGGAAGTTTCCGTACGGCAGTACATCCCTCACGGCTAACTGCCGGCTCGAACCTTTCGCAGGAGGAACCGCAAATAATTTAAGAGAAGCCATTTCTAGCATGCAGTTCTTATCCTTTTCCAGCCCCTGGGATAGCAGCAACCAAAGAGAAGTTAAGCAGAAGCCAAAAAGTCAGCACTCTGGAATGCTTTAGTCATCGAAGCCCCGTGCAAGTCAACCTGCTGCACCTGGAGAAGATGCTGGGAGATTTGGCAGAGCAGGCCACAGAGAAGTGCACCCTGCAGAGCATGGAGGTCATCACCGCTGCAGTCAGGGCACCCGCTCTCAACCACAGCTGCGTTTTACTGGCACCCAAGAGAAGGAAGTTTCATAGAAAATTTGTTCTTAGAGGAAAAGGTAAGAAGTTCAACGTAGCAAATACCTGTTCAAGTATAGGAAAGGACAGCGGTCTTGTGCCTTTCTACAGGAAAAAAAAAAAACTAGGAGAGAGTAACAGTTAAAGCCATGGAAAGGTTCAAGTTTTGGAACAATTCCATGCCGCTGTTTTCCCTTCTTTGGGGAGGACCAGGAGGTTTTGGCAAATACAGTTTCCAATATGAATACCTATGGATAACTCTGTATGTTGGAAAACAGAGCAGAAACAACTACCTGTCTCTGGTACTATGCTGCAAATTGCCAGTCATCTATCATTTCTGGTCAGCTGTTTCAGCATGGAAAACGCTTCTGGCTCTTCAATTTAAACAGGAACAAATAACCAGATTTAAAACCTGTCCTTTCCAGTGTTTCTGCCAGGGATATCCAACCGTGCTGTAAAAGCAACGCTGCTCAAGCAGAAAGTTTTTACCGAGGCTCCGACTGCCCCACCTGTGCAAAACGAAAACCAGACTTCACGGGGTAGGTTCCAGTTCTCCCTGCTGAGCCACAAGGTAGCAGAGCAGTAGATGCAGGGATGGAAAGGATGCTGCCTTTCACACACCTCTTGGCCCAAGTTCTCCCAGCCAGTAATTTCTCTGAATAATGGTGTTGGCTCTACCAATAAATGTATTGGCCCAGGTCATGGCGAACCCACGGCTGTAAGGAGAAAGCAGTATTTAAACACTGACTTTCAAAGGACGTTACCAATGCTCAAGCATGCCCTGAGCTCCCCTAGCAGCTCCCAACTTCCTTTAAAAACCTCCCAGGATTTCTCTGGGAAGTTACAAGCCTTACTGCACTACTGTGCTGGGGCTCAACCACCCGCTTCTTCTCGGGAGCAGGCAGGAGCTGTGAGATATCTGAAATATTTTAACGTAAAAATAGCCTGAGATTCCAGACCCTTCAGGAGCCTCCAAGTCGTTCCTCTGCCACAGCCCGCCTTACCTAGCCCAGCTTCACCAAAATGAATCTTGAACTGTCAAAGACTTGGAAAAACACCTGAAATATTCTTACGTATCTCATTTTAGAGGCACCCCGAAATGACAAGGATTTGCTGATGAGACAAAAAATCAGTATCTTCCTTAAACTGCTCATCGCTTGCATCCTGCTAGTCACTGCCGTATGCTATATCGTGATTGTCGTATGCGAAATTCCCTGCTCGGTAAGTTCTAGACCAGGACAGCCTCCCATCTCATTCCCCACCCAGGCCAGCCATGTGAGCACGACTGCTGAGCTGACACACATGCACTGAGTTCTCGGGAAGGGAGAACTGTCCTCACAGGCACGGACGGAGCCTGGGTGCTCAGTCTAGCGGGACAAGGGGAGTACACGTGCTGAGCTTTGCAGGCACCCTCAAGTCACTGCACTGTGCTCACCCTGAGGATTTCATAAACCTCCCGTGTGCTGGGACACTGCTCCTCCTAGAGGAGCTGGCATCCTCCTGCTGCCAGAGGAAGAATGGTTTAGGGGTGGAAGAGAAAAGAACCCGACTCCGGAGAGGTGACCCTCTCTCGCCTTGCAGGCTGTAGGATGCACTGTTTAAGCATGCGGGTGAGAACACACAGATCCAAGAGGCTGGGAACCAAACAGCAGGGCTGAGATACGCCACGGTACTTCTGCAAAGTCGTATGGCTTTGATGCCCAGACACCCACTAGTCCCACCATGGTCCCTCCAGAAACAAATAGCCTTTTCTTAGCTTTGAGCAGCTGGCATTGCCCACCCTAACTGCTTCTGCGTCTTTCCTAAGAGCTTGTGCTCTGCCTGGATGGCCTGCAGACGGGGCAGCAGCAGCAGCACGTACACAGCCTCAGAGCCAGTGGGTCACCAAACGGGAACGCTTCTAACCCAGCTGCTTAAGGACACGAAAGAGAAATCGCTGCAATGTTTTGCCTGACTCTCAGACTCCACAGGTACGACCAGTCAGCGTCAACCCAATGTTGAGCGAGGGACAGCGGGCCCCAGTGCGAGCAAGTCTCCAAGGGAAATAGATAGACCTATCCCTTCCACTTCAAAAGATTAAATATCCCCGTGGCCCCGAAAACGAATGGCTAAGGTGCCTTTTCATGAAGAAATTATTTAATCTTGTGCTTCCGACCCCATTGAGCTGCTGAGCTCACCGCCTGAGGACATTTAACTTGCAGAAATGATCAGTAAACAATTTCAAATAGAAATGAAAATTACCTCACTTGTTAAAACTGAGCAGAAAAAGGCAGAAGGTGAGCACGTTGTTCATTACAAATTATCCACTTTGACCCTCCTGGAGTGAAACTGCTGTGAGAAGTGGGCTCCAGCGACAGGTGAGGAAATTAAACTGAGACCCTTTAGAGCCATTTCGCGCAAGCCGTCAGGTGGTAACACCTTTGGGCCTCTCCTAAGCTGAAAACCATTTGAACAGAGCTAAGACTCTTTATGTCACTGCTGCCTCCAGGAGACATTAGGCTCGCCATAACTTCTTGAGCTCAGTTCAGCCAGGAGATGTCGCACTATTAATTACTGGTTTGGAAACCAACAGAACGGAGCACTGAGGTAACGCTCCAGCAATACGGTTCTTCAGTATTCCTCATGGTATTTTTTTCTTCCCTTGGCAGGCAGAAGCATAATAGCAAGACCCTTAAATGAAAAGATTCCAAATCCTTGTTACCCATGAAACCCACCCAAGAAATGCCGCAGGCCTTACTGGAACACCCTTTTTGCTCAGACACCTCACCTTTCTCCTCCCCACCTACTGGAAGCAGCAGATTGAACACCAGCCCCTTCAACAACCTCAGCCCAACCGCTGCGGACTGAAACCAGACTTAACATCAGAGGAAACATTTACCTGGTATGGGCAGTCACATCAATTCACTGGGAAAAGAGCTGCTGCGACGACACCCGTATGCTGATTCCTTCCATTAGCTACCCGGATTCCTGTTTTAATTCCCAGATACTGGAAAAACCTGTTGGCATAAGCAATAAAAATTTCACTGACGTTCCAAACTCTGCCTCCCTCAACTACTTGATTTTTCCCATAATTTAGGAAACGCATTTAGGGCCTAGACAAAGGGAAAAAACAACTTCCAGTGCTTTCAGCTGTGCCGTTACACAGCCCTGACACGGAGCACACACGTGGCAGACTCCCGGGGAGCACCCGGCCTCCTCCCGCAGCCTCGGGGGAGCGGCGCCCACAGCGACTGCTGGGCTCTAGCCAGAGCTGTTGGCATTTTGACACGAAACGGCCCTCTGAGCGACACGAAATGACTGGAACAACCAAAACAGCCCTCCGAGCAACACAAAGCAGCCCTCTGAGCTGGATCCTCGGCTCTCAGGTACGAGCTGCCGAGGGCTGCCCCTGTCTGTGAGAGCAGCTCCTGAGCTCCCCGTGAGGTGTTAAACGCTTCAAACCCCGCATGAACAGGCAGAGGCAGCCCGTGATATACACGTTTATATGTCTATTTATAACATTTTTACATATCTAGTTTATATGTGTATATATATAAAAATACAGGGTGATATACATATATATCTCATAGGGCAATACGTCCATATAACTCTCATATAAATAAATACAGGACGATATACAGATCAGATATATAAAAATACAGGGCAAAATACATATAGATATCATATATGTACAAATACAGGGCAATGTATACATGTAAGTATCTGTTATATATAAGTAAATATGGGGTGATATACGCATATATAACAGAAATCTATATAAATATGGGGCAATATGCGCACATATAACAGAAATGTACATAAATACGGGGCGATATAGAAATATATACCACATACAGACGGACACAGGGCCCGCCAGAGGCAGGCGCACCCCTCACGCCCCGACTCTCCCCTCACAGCCAGGCCCGGCCGTGCCCGCGCCGCGCTCCCTCAGCCGGGGGTGGGGCGAGACGGGGGCGCGCACGCACGGCCGCCCGCCCGCCTCGCGCACGCGCACGGCCGTGGCGGGCCCGCGGAAGGCCACGGCGCGCGGGGCCCGGCGGCCGCGAGGTGAGGGGGGGGGGGCGGCGGGGCCCGGCCCGTTGCGGACCGG